>ML819716.1:0-51298 GCA_009831015.1 Picea engelmannii | reverse complement strand
TGACCTTTATTACATCCAAATATATTGATCTACCTATGTGCGGGTTAGGACCCTAACATGTCCGCCCCCTTAAAAACAACCTTGTCCTCAAGGCTTGAGATGTGGAAACTGCTGCAGAATGGTAGCTGGTTCCCAAGTGGCATTTGCTAGAGTCGTATCTTTCCATTGGACTAGCACTTCCTTGATGGTTCTCTGATGCAGGCGACGCTCACGCTGGTCCAAAACTGCTTCTGGCTGTAGCCAAATGGATCCTTCTTCAGCTAACTCTGGAAGGTTGGTTTGAATTTGGCACCTAGTTCCAATCACCTTCTTTAAGCATGAAACATGAAAAACAGGATGTAGCTTCGACTGACTGGGCAGAGCTAACTGATAGGGGACTTGTCCCACATGCTTGAGAACTGTATAAGGACCATAAAATTTGGGCGCTAGCTTCTGAAAATGCATGACCTTGAGGGAAGTTTGCTTGCATGGTTGCAATCACAAAAACACCCGATCCCCTTCTACAAATTGACATTCAGAGCAACCTTGATCTGCTTGTTGCTTCATGTGATTCTGTGCCATGACCAAGTTCTCTTTAAGGGTACGAAGAATATCCTCTTGAACTGTAAGTGTTTGGTCAACCGCCTGGACCTTCGAGGTACCCGATAAGTATGAGAGAACTGAAGGTGGCTTCTATCCATATACCGCTTCAAAAGGAGTCATGCGAGTAGCTGTATGGTAGGAAGTGTTGTACCACCATTCGGCTAGGGGTAACCATTGATCCCACTGATGTTGTTTTTCAGAGGTAAAACACCTCAAATATGTTTCCAAACACTTGTTGACAACTTCTGTTTGACCATCAGTCTGGGGATGATAAGCTGTGCTGAGATGCAATTGGGTGCCCTGTAGCTTAAATAGTTCTTGCCAAAAATTGCTTGTGAAAGTTGGGTCACGATCAGAAACAATAGAGTGTGGCATGCCATGAATCTTGAAGACCTGGTCCATGAAAAATTGAGCCACCGTGGATGCAGTAAATGGGTGTTGAAGAGCGCAGAAATGAGCATACTTGGAAAGGCGATCCACAATCACCATTATGATTGATTTATTCCCCGATTTGGTTAAGTCGGTAATAAAGTCCATAGAGATATCATTCCAAATAGTAGGTGGAATCGGAAGAGGTTGTAGTTTTCCCAAAGATTTGACTGTTTCTCCCTTGTTGCGTTGACACACCTCACATTCAGCGACAAAATTACGGATGTCCTATTTCATACCATCCCAGAAAAAAGAACGTTTGACCCTGTCATATGTTTTGGTGAACCTTGAGTGCCCCGCTGTGGGTGTAGCATGAAGCTCAAAAAGTACCATGGATTTAATCTTTGATTGTTTACTTAAATACAAATGAACTTTGTATCGAAGCTCATCCTAGAGCCAAGAGTACCCTGGGGGAGCCGGAGCCTTGGTCTGCAATTGCTGGATCATATGCGAAATTTTGGGATCTTGAAGCCATTCCTGGCGCACAACTTGGAGCCAATCGGGTACAATGAAGGAAGGAGAAAAAAGGGATCCTTCTTCTTCATATTTTCGGGACATTGCATCTGCCACTACATTGTCTTTTCCCTTCTTGTAAATGATCTCATAATCATATCCAAAGAGCTTAGTCACCCATTTTTGTTGCTCCTGGGAGGAAATGCATTGTTCCAGAAAGTACTTGAGGCTTTGATGGTCGGTATTAATTTGGAAGCATTTCCCCAAGAGATAAGGGTGCCACAGATCAACGACATGCAGAATAGCCAACATTTCCTTTTCATAAATGGGCTTGCCCAGATTCCTTTCAGATAGTTGCTTGTTGGTGAAGGCCAAAGGTCAACCCTCTTGCATAAGGATAGTGCTGATTCCTTTCCCTGAGGCATCACATTCCAACACAAAGGTCTTTGTGAAATCAAGAAGGGTCAGAACTGGAGTGGTGCACATGGTCGTCTTCAAGGTTTGAAAAGCTTGAGCGACGACTGGAGTCCAAGTGAAAGAGATCTTTTTGAGGAGAGCAGTGAGAGGTGCTACAATCTTTCTGTAGTTCTTAACAAACTTGCGATAATACCCTGTTAAGACCAGAAATCCACGCAAGCTTTTGAGAGTCTTTGGGTGCAGCCAGTCTTGCATAGCTTCAATCTTTTTTGGATCCACCCTGACGCCATCCTTGCCAACCAGATGACCCATGTATTCTACTTCTGAGGCACCAAAAGCACATTTAGACTGTTTCAGGAAAAGTTGGTGCTGAGAGAGTAGATGGAGAACTTGATCCACATGAGTAAGATGGTCTGTCCAGGTTTTTCTATAGATGAGAATATCATCAAAGAAAACTAAGACAAAATGACGGAGAAAGGGATGGAAGACATGATTCATGAAGCTTTGGAAGGTGGAGGGGGCATTACACAAGATAAAGTGCATGACCAAAAACTCATAGTGGCCCTCATGAGTGCGAAAGGACATCTTGGGAATGCTTGCCTCTTTCATACGTATCTGGTGATAGCCCGAGTGAAGAACAAGTTTAGTAAAGAATTGGGCGCCACTCAATTCATCCAGGAGGTCATCAATGACAGGAATGGGAAATTTTTCTTTAATGGTCAGTTTGTTGAGGGCAAAGAAGTCAGGAAACATTCTCTAAGAACCTTCTTTCTTCAGGACCATGACTATAGGAGAAGAGTAAGGGCTCGTACTAGGGTGGATAACCCCTACATTAAGGAGTTCTTGGACCATTTTCTCAATTTAATTTTTTTGTGAAAAGGGGTGGCGATATGGACGGATATTGGGAGGAAGGCTTCCGAGTACAAGGGGAATGGAATGATCATGAACACCGCGGGAAGGAGGGAGTCCTTGGGGAGTGGAAAATACTATTTGATGTTTAGAAAGGAGGGCTTGGAGGTCATGCGGCACCGGGGGTGTCTCTGTTGCTTGTATGGCATGGAGTTGGGAAATGACACCGGAATGACCTTTTTTGAACAACGTTTCCATGTGATGGGAACTAATGAACTCAGGTGAACCAACAATGATGCCTTGGAATTTATATTGGTGGCATTCCTGGTTGAATTGCATGGTTAATGCCATAAAATCCATGAGAATGGGACCCAAAGTTCTTAGCCAGTCTACTCCCAACACAATGTCACAACCACCCATGTCAATAGCAAACATATGGGATTTTAGGTGGTAGTCACTGATTTGGAGACACAAATTTTCACAGCGCCCTCCACATTTCATGGAACCACCATTGGCAATCATGATTTGGAAATTGTTGACAACATGGATGTAGCAATGAGTTTCATGGGCAATGCGGCGATGAATAAAATTATGGGTGCTTGCACTATCAACCAGAATGATGACCTTCCAATGCTTGATGTAACCGGTTAACTTGAGGGTTTGGGGAGTGGAGAAGCCAGTGAGAGCATTGAGGGAAATGACGAGTTCTACTTCGGGAGGGTCTGAGGGAGGGGTTATTTCAGTGATTTAAGGTGACTCAGACACAAGGGGAGTTTCAACATCCTCTTCCGAAATATTCTCAGAGATGGACATAAAAAGTTTTTGTTCCTTACACTTGTGGCCTGAGAAATATTTGTTATCACAATTATAACAAAGGCCTTTGAGTTGGCGTTCAACCATTTCAACACTGGTCAATTTTTGGATCTTTAATGGGGCAGAGGGAGTAGTGGGAGTGACGGGTTTAGGGCGAGGAATAAAGGCAGGTTTTCGTTTTTGAGAGGATACAACCTATTGTGCTTCTTTAGCTCTTTTAGTAGCCTCCACCCAACTCGAGGGTTGATCCATGAGGACATGGGACCGAATCTCCTCCTTGAGGCCACTGATAAAACACTCTCGAAAGAAAGCATCAGTCATGCCCTCTGTTCGAAAAGCCAGGCGCTCAAAGGAAGCTATGAAGTCTTCTACTATTTCGGATTGTTTCAACTTTGTCAAACGACCCAAATGGTTGGTGTCTATGTCAAAGCATTCATAAAGCTCAGTCACAAATTGGGTCCAAGCAATATACCCTTGACGATAAGTTTTTCTCCATTGTCACCATTGCCAACGTTCTTGATCTAGATGGAGAACACCATACCGGAGTTTGGCCAAGTCATCCGTGATGTCGTATAAAGAGAAATAATGTTCCATTTGGGTTACCCAACCAGTGGGGTTCGAGACATCAAATTTGGTTACATCCACCTCTGGAAGGCGTAGGTCACGTTGAAAGTGATGGGGCTGAAAGGTATGGGAATGGGAGGGATGCTCGCCTTCGGTCTTTGAAGGTGCTTCAGAGAAAGGGTCATCTGTAGGGATCTTGAGTTTGGTGCAGAGTGATGCAAAGACAGATTCAAGCTGGGTGGTCAGTTTTTGTTTGACTTCCTCCATTGAGGACTGCATGGTTGTATTTATGGTTGTATTGATGGATGAATCGATGGAGGCAATAGTAGCACTGAGTTGTTTCACTTCTTTTTAGGTCTCGAGGAAACCAGATTGCAAGGTGTTGAAGCGGTTTTCCAGATCTTAGCTACGGGTATGGGCCATGAGGATGGGTGAACTGAAAAGGGGTGGGTGGGGTCAAAAATTTTGCTGAAAAATGATATGGATGAATGTGATAAGGGAGAAGAGATGAATCCAAAGGAATAGGTCTCAAATAATGGTGAAAACATTTCTAGACTTTTTTTTTTTTTTTTTTTACACCTATGGAGTTATACTCTGGTTTGAAGAATACTGCAGTGATGAAATCCCCAAATTCTTAACCAAAAATAAATGTGTATTTACTTGGCAACCCGAACACAATTGCGCGGCAACAGATCTGGTCTGTTTTAATTTGTTTATGTTTCTGTCCCCCAAGGGTTAGGTATTCAAGGGTTCTACAGACAAGGGTTTTCCCTGATATACGTGCGGGGTCCAACAGTCGTACTCAACCCAATATCTTAGGGCACTAACTAAGGAGGATAGACTGTACCCTTGGCCATACTACCCGACTACCCAGGTACTAGAGAGTATCTTCCCGAATGCTGTTCTCGGTAACATTATAGCAGTCCGACGACCGATAGGTTTATCTAAAGAGGGCTTCAGGAAATCTAGGCCGATCCGTACACAATTGCTGTCTGATGCGCTACCACTCGAAGGGGTACCAACAAGGGTTACAAGGGTGGCCAACAGATGTGCGCTTAGGAACCACTTGTATTTCCTGCGTGTATGAATCCCTCAACTGCGGGTTTATGCGCATAATGACAGATCTCTGTGGCTTAAAGATGCCGGAATACATCTCTACCCTGAAAAAAAAATTCCCACAATTTCTACCAAGGAAAGTTCTCTGATACCACTTGTAAGATTTTAGATATAATAAATATGCATAACAAAAATAAAATGCTAGAAATGGCAGAATAACAGTAATATAACCAGCATAATCTCCACAATAACACATAAATGATATAAGAGCAACAACATAAATAACACTTTGATTCATAAAGCAATGTTCACGGGCCTCTTCGAGGGAGCAACCTCCAGTCGAGTAGCGCTCTGTTACAATAATATTCAAGCTAGGGTTTTCATAACCTCGACCCTTATTTATACTAAATATGCCTATCAAGAGAAGCATCTAGAGGAAGATCCTTCTAGAAGCGGAAGCTTCTATTAGGTCTTCTTTCATCCGCCTTATTCTATTTTATTGAAAGGCCTTATTAATATTGACCTTTATTACATCCGAATATATTGATCTACCTATGTGTGGGTTAGGATCCTAACATTCTGGGTGGTCGCAAAGGGTAGTGCAACATCCATGGGACCCAATGGTTGAAATCCCAATCCCACCTGAAAGAGGTTGTGGCCGATTGAGCTATGTATGGATTTATTGTAGCTATGCTGAACATAGGGAATACTCTCAGCCTAGGTTCGAGGGTGCTTGGAATTGTACATGCGCAGGATGTGCATGATCATCCGATTGACGACTTTGTTTTGGCCATCCGTCTGGGGGTGGAAGGCAGTGGACTTGGTGATCTTGGTGTCCAACAGTGACCAGAGGCTCGACCATAATGTGCTGAGGAACCAACTGTCCCGATCTAAGATAATGGTTTGTGGCATCCCAAAGTGTACCCACACTCGCTCAAAGAAAATCTTGTCAGTGTCCTCTGCCGTGATGCTCTTCTTGCATGTGGCCAAAATCGCCATCTTGGAAAAGCGTTCAAAAACCACAAAAACATAGTCATTTCCACACCTAGTGGAAGGGAGGCTCGACATGTAGTCCATTGAGATGGATTCCCAAGTCCTGTCAGGAGTAGGTAGAGGAGTGTATAGGCATTGTTTCTTGATGGTCGGTTTGGAAATAACGCAGGCAGTGCAGGACCAGATATACTTGTTGACATCTTGTAGAAGTTTCGACCTGTAGAAATGTCACTGCAACACTGCCACTGTCTTTTCCACACCTAAGTGTACTGCCACTTGAGTGTAGTGGGATTTCCAAATCAGCTTTGCTCGCTTGATGGAATGCAAGGATGGCCCATATGGAACAATAGCCCATCCTAAATATGGAAATTATTGATAGCCATGTTGGCGCCCAACATCTGGTAGGTGCTGGAGAAGTTAGGATCCATCTCATAGAGGTGGGGCCACCTGGAGGTCTCATGGCCGCAAGAGTCTACCACTGTGGTGAGTGCCGTAACTGGAGGTTGACTGAGGCAATCAACAAATCGGTTGGTACTTCATGTTTTATACTTGATGTTGAGGTGGAATTGTTGCAAATATGTGGACCACTTTTGATGGCGGTCATTTTGCAATTTTCCTTGTGTCTGCATGAACTGCAATAGCTTATGATCAGTGTGGATGAATGTCTCCTTCCTGAGAATGTAATGCCTCCACTGGTGATAGGATTGCACAATGGAGTACATTTATTTTTTGTAAATAGGGTACTTACAGAAGACATCTGATAGTGTCTCACTATGATAGGCCATGGGGTGACCATGCTGAGTGAGGACTGCACCCACAACATAGTCTGAAGCATATGTCTCGATCTCAAAGGGTTGTTGTAGGTCAAGTAATGAGAGAAATGGTGTTAAACATAGGCGTTTCTTCATATCATTGAACGATTTTTGTTGGGACAGGAACCACACAATTGTTTCCTTACCACCACCTCTGGTTATTTGATTGAGGGCCCATGCAATATGGGAGAATCCCAACACAAACCTTCGATAGAAATTGACAAGGCCTAAGAGGCTCCGAATCTCAGTGAGCGTGGTGGGGGATGGCCAGTCATGGATGACTTGGATCTTGGCTGGATCAACATGCACACCATGTGCATCAACAATGTAGCCTAGGTACTGGATCATGTCCATGCCGAAGGAGCATTTTTCCAAGTTGTCATATAGTTTGTGTTGTTGCAGAGTGTGCATAACCTGCTCAATATGATGCAAGTGTTCTTTCCAAGTCTTCCTATAGATGAGGAGTTCATCTAGATACACCACCAAAAAAGAATTAGTATAAGGCTATAGGGTATCCTCCATCAACCTCATGAAAGTTATTTGGGAATTCGTCAAACCAAAGGGCATGGCCATCTATTCAAAAAGACCTTCTTTTGACTTGAAGGAATATTTCCATACATTTGTTTGTTATACTGGGATCTAATGGTAGTCAGACTTCAGATCAATCTTACTGAATTTTTTTCACCCCTTGAGCTGATCATGGAGATTGTCGATTCAGGGAATTGGGTACTGGTTCATGACTATGATTTTGTTTAGAGCCCGATAATCAATTTAGAGTGGCCATGTCCCATGTTTCTTCTGGACCAAAATGATTGGGATTCCACAAGGTAATGACCTGGGTTGGATGTGCCCCTTATGGAGAATTTCTTGGGTCTGACACTTGATCTCCTCATTTTCTAGTAGAGAGCGATGATAAACTGACCCATTTGGCAGTGGTGCACCCAGGGTCAGATCAATGGGATGCTTGACCTGGCAGTGCAGAGGTACTCCAATAGGTGATGAGAAGATTCCTTTGTATTCTTCCACTACCTTATCCACTTGCTTCTGCTTCAGGGAGAGGTTGGCCACATAAGCCATGGATGTGGCTGCAACCTTTCACTCACTCCAAGAGTGAATCATAAATAAGACAAACTTCCCGTTATGAGAAATGACCTTCCTGCATTGCTTGGTAGATATCAAGGAAATAACACTAGGTGGGACAACCTCAAGTATCCTATACAATTTCCTGTTCAAAGTAATAATAACACTGCGAGGCCTAGACTCATATACAACATGACGTTTCCATAAATAAGGTTGGCCCAAAATAACATCACAAAATTCAAGGGGATAAACATTACACAATACCTCATCTTTGAATGGATTTATGGGGTATGACAAACGACACTGTTGGATGACGCGAAGATCGCTTCCTTGATGGAGCCATCCGATGGTGTAGGGATACGATTGCAACATTGTCAGCAGGGCTATCCACTTGAATACCTCTGCTAAGATGAGGTTATTCTGGCTACCGCTATCAACAATGAAGTGCAATGGAGTGTCTTTCACCCACATCTATGAATAAAAGAGGCGCTTTCCTTCCTCTAGCTCATCAGGTTCACCGGGATGGATCTTGGTGGTATCAATGGTGGCACTAGGTTTCGCATCAATGATCCATATCCCCTTCACTTTTTCTGACTCAGAGTTGGAACCCACATCTTATTCAAAGGATTTTACTTCAACCACTAATGACTACTTTGAGCGACAATCAACAATGTTATGCCAGGGGCTCTTATGGAATTCACACCACTTCACAGTATCTTTCTTTGTCTTCCCATTGTCCTTCTTTTCTTATGTCTTGGATTGGTTGTCACGAGGTTTCCCATATTTTCTCTATCCTTTTTTCTGCGGGTTAGGGATGCCCTTGCCCTGCTTTTGCTGTGAGGGGTTCCCAGACCCAAAATGTTGCATCTTTTGTCTAAGCTTCTGCTCAATTTTGATGACATATCGATAGGCCATGCCCAAGGATGAGATGTCAAAAAACTCCATTTATGTCTGGATGTATCTATGCAGACCTCCACAGTACTTGAGCACAAGATGTCGCTCAGAATATTTGATACCTATCTTGGTGCGGAAGGTATGGAAGACATTGGTGAACTCTGGGACTGTTTGGTCTCTTTCTTGCCGCAATGTGGTCCATCTTGTATGCAAGTCATCATAACTTCCAACATGGTAGTATTGTTCCTTAATAACATCCCTGAAGGAATCCCAAGTGGGTGAAACTGCAAATAATGTGGATCCTTCTGTTTCATTTTTCTCACAGAAAGTCTCCCACCAATATTTGACATGGGAGACGACCTTGAGTAGCGCAAATATAATCTTTTATCTATCGAAAAAGTTGTGGACAAAAAAATACCCTTCTAGAAGGTTTAACCATTTATCTATGGCATCCAAATCTATTTGACCTTCAAATATAATAATATCAAAATTGATATGTACCTTGAAGGGGGTGGTACTTCCGCTTGAGGTGGATGCGTCGCTTGTCAGCAACCGTCGAAGGATTTGTGCGAAGTTGTCCATCATCTCGTTCCTTTGTTTCCCAAGGGATTCCTCGGGGAACATTTTGAAAGGATATACTATCCCATCGCATTTATTTTCTCCCTCCATGGGCAGTTTCTTGGGCATGCGAGAGCATTTTTCCTCAAGAGAAACAAGCTCGAGACCCAACTCTCTATACCCTGACCGCGTCGAGGACATGCATTAAAAAATGACAAGGAACAGACCGCTTTAATACCACTGATCCATATTTATGAGCGGAACGAAATGAAAGCACATATTTATAATGTTAACAAAGAGACACAGTGAAAAATAACAAATATACAATAAAACTTGACTTCTATTAAATAAGAAATATGTTAAAAACTGTAAAATGCAGATTGAAAACAAGCTTGCTAGAATGGTGGCAGCTTATCTCTAAGAAGAGATGTGACGACTACCTCATTCGAAAGAAGATGAGTAAAATGATCCTATGAAGGAATTTTTACAATAAATATGAATTCAAAAACCCTGTACATCCAAAAACCTAACCCTAGGAGATGAAGCTCCAAAAGTCATGTAGGCCCCGTTGGGATAAGTTAGTGCATTAACTTCCCAGGGTTGTAACTTTTGCATACGATCTCGATTTAGGGAGTACGATAGCTCGTTGGAAAGGTATTGATGAGGAGATTCATTTAGGGGGCTCAATCAGATCCTTTAAATATCATTGAGGTTCCCGATCGTGAAAAAACGTCGTTTAGGCCCTCAAACTAACCCCATAAGTTAAAAACTGCTAAAAATAGTAAATTGCCAAAATTGCCAGAAAACTGTTTTGAGCCAGTTGGAAAAGGTGGGTGGAAAATGATATCCACCTATATCAATCCTCCCTACTTAGGAATAAATGATATCCATTGCGTTGAGTGCCCCCATCAAATGAGGAAATTTCTGCTGAATTTGGCCCCGGGTGAGCCACTTTCCTTGGTGCATGAACTACCCTGCTTTGACAAACTGATAAGATGGATCCTTTTATGGCAAGTTCCCTTGACCTATGTTTCCACAATATGATTAGTGGATTCCTATTCCATGCAGTCATAATTGAGCTATGTTGGTTTCAACTGTTCTGTTATCTCCGAGGTGTCCAATAATGGTGGAAAATAAGGCCGAAGGAAGTCCACATTGAACACTGGGTGCAAGCCAAGGAAGGGGCGTAGGTTGAGCTCAAAATAATTGTCACCCACAACCTTGGTGATGGTATAAAACCCATAATGGAGTGGGCGAAGCTTCCTATGAGGCCTTGTAAGACATTCTTTTTGCAAGTGCAACCAAACTTTGTCTCCCACTCGAAACTGGTGTGGCACCCGGTGTTGATCATGACGTTGCTTGTACTTGGCATTGGACTTCTGTAAAATATCCTAAAACTGTTGGTGGATGTGCTGGATCTGCTTAATGAATTGGGTGGATTTTTCTGTTGAAGTACAATCCATATTTGGGAGAGTGAGAGTCAACTTGCTTGGGGAAAAATGAAATTTGTTTGGAAAAGAGGAGCATTCTTTACAACCAATTTTTGGGGGATAGTAAGGGAGAGCAGAACGAGGAAACTTGAGGGTAGCTATAGTGAAATGTGCGGTAGTTATTTTTGTAATTATTAAATTTGTGAAGTAAAGAAATGCATACAAATTCTTAAGAAAAACATAAATTAATCAATGGCTCATACACACAATACATAGAGATTTATGCTAGAAACCCTTCACTGGGAGAAAACCAACCTTCCTTGGTGCCACACCTTTCAAATATTCATTGTGTTAATTTCACTATTCAAAATACGATATATACAATATTTTAGGTATTCCGTTGCTACCAAAACCCTAATCCCTCAATCCAAGATTAATTTTGAAACCGCTAAAAATAACAAAATCCGCTAAAATAGAAAAGATGCAGTTGTCGAATCTGATGCGCCCACACACACACATGAAAAGAATATAACACATATCCAACATTCTCCCACTTGTTGTTTTATTTTCATACATGGGTTCATAGGATTACATGGTCAACAATCCAGGGCAACAATGCCCATTGTTCCTCTACACCATGAGAACTTCTCTATGCTCACAGACTTTGTCAATGAATCCACAAAATTCTTCAAAGTGTCAACCTTTTCCAACAACTCCTTCTTTTCTTCAACCACGTCTCTCACAAAGTGATATTGAACATCAACATTCTTTTTCTTGAAATGATAAGCAAGGTTCTTTGCCAGGAAGATTGCACTCTGACTGTCACAATCTAATCTCAATACTTCTTGTACCAACCCAATACCTGAACACAATATCTGTAACCATATTGCTTCCTTCCTTGCATGAGTGGCTACCATGTATTCAACTTATGTAGTTGAGAGTGCCACTGCATCCTGTCTTTTTCTCATCCAACTGATTTCTCCTCCAAATAGGTTAAACACATACCCACTTCTAGATATTCTACGATCCAGATCTCTAACCCAGTTTGTATTAACAAACCCATGTATGTCCAACACTTCGTCCGATCCTCATCTTCCTTGGTAGCAAAATACATAACTGGTAGTGCCACACAAATACCCAAAGACCCTCTTTATTGTTGTCCAATGCTCCTTCCCTGGTTTTGACATATACCTGCTCAAAACTTCCACTGCATGTGCAATGTCCAGACTAGCACAAACAATTGCATACATCAAACTTCCAACTGCACTGGCATATGGAACATGGGGCATGTCCTCTTCTTCTTCCTATGTCTTGGGACACATATCTTCATATAAATTTACACCTATAGGAATAGGAACCTTGACCGGTTTACTTCCATGCATATTAAACATATGAAATATCATCTCAACATATTTTCTCTGATTCAACTAGAGTTTCCTGTTTGCATGATCTCTTTTAATCTCCATAACTAGAATGAATTTTGTAGAAACGATATCGTTCATGTCAAATTTGGAGGATAGCTGTGATTTCACCTCCTTGACAACATCCATGTTATTTCCTACCAACAACATCTCATCAACATACAACACTACATAAATTAAGTGATTACCAACTTGCTTGGAATATACACAGTGATCAACCCTGCTTCTCAAAAATCCCAATCCAAGGATGTATGTGTCAAACTTTTGGTACCAGATCCTAGGTGATTGCTTCATACCATATAATGACTTCTTTAGCTTACATACCAACTCTTTCTTTCCCTTCACTACAAATCCTTCTGACTGCTTCATGTAGATTTCTTCTTCTAGATCCCCATGTACAAATGTTGTCTTCACATCCATCTATTCCACTTCATGATCAAAAGAAACAACAATAGATAAAATAAATCTAATATAAGTTAACTTGGCAACAAGAGAAAAAATTTCACCAAATTCAATTCCCTCTACTCGGGAATAACCTTTTGCTACTAACCGAGCTTTGTATTTCTCCACTTTTCCTTCTGCATTAAACTTCTTCTTAAACAACCATTTGCTACCAACAAATTTTATTCCATCTAGAAACTCAACTAGATACCATGCCTCATTCTTATCTAAGGCATCCATTTCTTCAACCATGGCCTTCTTCCAGAGTTTAATATCCTCTGAATTCACTGCTTCCTTGACAGTTCTTGGATCATCATAAGTAATAGATAAAGAAAAATTATAAAGGAAATCATGTGGACTTTACTTTTTTGGTTTCCTTCTTTCCCTCACTGATCTCCTCAATACTGAGGTATGAGGTTATTCTTCATTTGCTTCATATTCTTCAGTTGATTTATATTTTGCATCATCCAACTCAAACTCTATTTTATCAGGTTCTTCTTGCCTTGGTAGAATTTTTGTCTGGGGACATCTTTCACCTCTCTAAAAACAACATCCCGACTGTAAACAATATTCTTAGTTTATGGGTTCCAAAGCTTGTAACCTTTCACACCATCTTTATAACCAACAAAGATACAATTTTCAGCTTTATTATCCAGCTTAATCCTATTTTCATTTGGAACATGTACATAAGCATCACAACCAAACACTCAGAGATGTTCAAGAGAGTGTTTCTTACCAGTCATACCTCGAGTGGAGTTTTATCATCCAGGGATGATGAGAGTGATTAATTGACCAGGTAACATGCTGTACCCACTGCCTCTTCCCATAATTCCTGTCCTAACTCGACACCACTAAGCATGATCCTTGATTTTTCCATCAGTGTCCTGTTCATCCTTTCTGCAACTCCATTATGCTAAGGTGTGTATGGAGTAGTCTTCTGCCTTGCTATACCACACTTCTTACATAATTCTTCGAATTCATTTCCGCAGAATTCTCCACCATTATATGTCCTCAATACCTTTATTTTCTTCTCTGTCTGATTTTATACTAGAGCCTTAAACTCTTTAAATTGATCAAATACCTAATATTTATTTCAAAGAAAATAAATCCATGTGTTCCTTGAGAAATCATCTATGAATGAAACATAATACACATATTTACCTAGTGATGTAACAGACACAAGTTCAAACACATCACTGTGTATCAACTCTAGATCCCCTTTGCTCTTGTAGCACCAGATGGAAATCTTATTCGATTTTGTTTACCATATATGCAATGTTCAGATAAATCAAAATACAAAGTGCAATTATACTGTTGGGCCCATGATATGACCAATTTTATGACGTTAATTAGATCCTTTTTGCCGAATGTGTATATGCGTTTTCATGTTTTGAAGAATTTTTTGAAGAGCTTTTGTGTCAAATCGCTATGATCCACACCAGGTATGCATAATTCATGTTTTGCGATGATTTTGAGTTTAAATCAGTATGTTTTTATGATCCCAGGAAACTAATTCATGTTTTGTATGTCACAGGGAAAAATCACAACTTGTTTTTGCTTCCGACACTCAGTCTGGTACTTCATCCGACACTCAGTCTGGTACTCCATCCGACACTCCGTCCTGCACAAAAATGATGGGAAATTTGGCGGTTATGGTATTGGCGGCCATCGATGGGTGAATCAGAGACATGGGTTTTTCTCTTGCTCGTGGCCTCCAGCTACTAAACTCTTGACAACTCGATTTGGGTTGTTATGTTGGGAGATTATTGGCTCGCCTCATTTCTAGAAGCCACCAACAGTTAGGGCATCGTAAATGCAATTTACTGTTTTTAGAGAGGGTCGACCCTTCTAGTGGTCAACCTCTCAGCGTGTAAAACTTATAAATACCACCTCAGTGGTCAGACAATAGTTAAGATGTCGTGTGTTAGAGAGAAAAGACAATTTCACTCTGTTTTCTTATTTTCATTTTGCTAGTATTGTGTAAAGACTGCGTTTTTAGTTTTAATGGTGAATTCGTGTTGTTAAAGCTTGTGGTGCGCCTTTGAAGAGTAACCACGACTTGCTGGGGGGCCCACCAATAGTTTGGGTGAATATCCTATGAGTTTGCTTGTGAAATGAATAACGTAGATGTCTTTTTATTCATTTCCTGTACATGAATTGTCATTTTGCTTTCTTATTGTATAAATTGTTGTTATAGCTAATTGTTTTAGTTTCTTTTGCAGGTTGTTATGAAGGATCTTGTTAATATGCAATGACTTTCTAGTTAGTAGAAGCAATTTTGCAAGCTTAGATACTAACCTTGTGTGTGATTAGATGATAGATTAGACTTTCTTTATGCTGAAACAACGTTTAAAATAAAGTTTAAAACAAAGTTTTAATTCATGATTTCTTTGACAGGGCTTCGGTGGATGGATAGTGTTAGTTTTAGTTTTAATTTTTAGATTGCTTATCCAATTAACGTTTAGTTTTTCTTATATAGTTGTTAGTTAGTTTGCTCATTTCATTACTTGTCATATGCTGGAATAGTGTTTAATTTCTGTTTATGAGTATTTTCTCTTTTTGCAAATTGAATTGTCAAAATAGAACTAGTTTAGCTTACTTCATGCAATTTCTTTCTTAGATCTAGGTTGCAATTTCAATTCATAGTTAATCATTGAGTTTAGTGTAGTATGAGTTTGATTAAGTAGTATAGAGTGCAATTAAATTTCATAGAATAGTGTCTTTATACTGTTAATGGTTAATGGATGGTTGAATAATCACATGGATATGCAGGATAATTGATGTTGTTTCCATAATGGCTAAGTTCTCACTGGATTGCCTAATTCACACTTTCCACTTTGCTATTGAAGTCAATATCGAATTTGTCCCTCTTGAATTATCATTCATTGTTAAGTGCAATCGTGATATTATAAGACACCGGAGACATTCACATAACCATCAACACTACATTTGAGTTTTCTTGTTTTCATAGATTAGAAGATAGTTTTACTGCTATTGTAGGATAGATAGTCTTCTTGTTTTGGTAGAATAAAGGATAGTTTGCTTATCATAGGTTAAAGATTAGTTGTTAATTGCTTTTATTATCATAATTCTTCAATTTAGTAGATTTCCTTTTGTAAATTAGAAGTAGTTGTGAAGTTTAATTCAAGAATAGAGTTCACTTGTTTCTTAGCTTAATTAGTTACTTATTGAGTAGTCTTAATTAGTTTACTTATTGCAGGAGTTATCATAGGTTAGCTAGTTGTTTTGCTCGCTTGTTTACTTGCTTTAATAGAATAGTTGCTTGCTTGCTTATTTACTTGTTTTCATAGGATAGTTTCTAATTGAATTTAAGTAGGTTAGTTAAAGTAGTTTGTTGTTGCTATTGTTTATTAGATGAATAGTTTTCTTTTGCTTATATTTATGATTCAGTTAGTTTTCTTTAAGTAGGGTTTTCATTTTCTTTCTTATAACTATCCATCGATCCTTCGTTCAAAGGTTACTTAGGGTACATAGTTTGAGTTTCTTAGTAGGGTTTGATCATTAGTAGTCTTTGCTTGAATAGATTAGATCTTAGATAGCCACTTCCTTAGTTAGACTATACTACCTCCAGTCCTTCTACCTTGGCATATATATTGCTACAAATCTAAGTATACTTACGTCGGGTTGACAATTTAATTGAGGGGTTTTAAGTGTTTTTAGTGCATATAGAACACCCATCGTTTTTGGCGCCATTGCCCGGGAGTTGTCTTAAGGTAGGAAATAATTAGGAAATAGATCATTTCTAGACCTTAGCATTAGATTGGTGGCGGGGGAACTTCAAGACGAGAGGTAAGAACCTACGCATTTGCTATTGCAGGCTCCCCCAAACCCAATGGAAATTTTTCTTTTTCTTTTTGTTTACTTTCATGAATAGACCTAGAGACCCAAAAGGTAGATACATTAAATCTAAATCAGACCTTTCAACCAAGGTTCCTTCCGATATTTTTGGGGGAAGGAATGTTCCACTCATAAATTCTGCAGACCGACACCGAAAAATAGGAGCTAGCTCAACTCAAAGAGATAAAGTAGTCTCTGAGGAGACTAAGATAGGGAGCACTATAGAACATAAAATTGAAGCATCAGTAATAGTGGAATAAGAAGCAAGACCACTCGAGCCTTCTGCAGATCCAAACAATACAACATTTGCTTTTACACCACCACCAGGAGATCCTAACTTTGAAGACATCATAGACCCTGAACAGGTGAATATTTTGTTTGGTAGTTCAACCAACGTAATTGTCTCTCAAATTGACACAGAAACTTTGGCACCAATAATATCAACCGGCTCAAGTAGAGTCCCAGACATCCAATCAGTAGGAAGACCTTTTCATAAAAGGGAAACCTTGTTTTCTTCAAGAATAAAACCACTTAAGTACTCTCCTTTTGGAAGCCAAACCAATATGGATGACCAGGAGGATCATAACAATGTAAGACATGGGGAGGAAGAAGAAGCGGGAAACCAAACCGAAACCACCTTCAGGTTTCCAATTTTGGACACCACCCCAAATGTCAATATGAAAAACATCCCCCTCTCAACACTGCCTACATTTTATGGTAAAAGCAGTGAAGATCCAGATACCTTCCTATTTGAGTTCGACATCTTGTGAAGGAGATACAACTACCTACAAGATGCCCAAAAACTAAAACTCTTTCCTTGCACCCTCAAGAACTCTGCACTAACATGGTTCATGGGGTTGGGAGAATCCAACATTAGGTCTTGGGAAGCCATGGAAGATATATTTGTTAATAAGTACCAAGACTATTGTAAGACCAAAGAATCTCGTAACGGTATTTTCAAAATCCAACAGTTAGAAGACGAGACCCTCGAGGATTATATGGAAAGGTTTGGTTATATCTCTCAGAAATCAAAATACCATGACCTTCCAGATGATTCAATTAGGGATCTTTTCCTTAAATGAATTTCAAAGGAATACCTAGATATACTTAACCTGATGGAATCAGGTGACATGTCTCATAAACCATTTTCTGAAATATGTGAAATGTGTAAGAATTACTCAAGAAGTAGAGCTAAAACAAGAAAGAATGTTCTAGACTCTTATAATAGAAACTTAAAACCAATTAGTTCAGGTGGTATCACAAGAGAAGAGATAGGGAACCTTTTAGAAAACTTCAAGACAGATATCTTAAGCACAATAGGTACCCAGTTGAACACCCTAAAAATTAAAAAGAAACATGAGGAGGAAAATGCATCAATGAGCATATATTGCCCAAGATGCAGAAGGAAGCATTCCTCAAGGGAATGCCCATTGGATAACATCTCAGTTTTTGGATTCTTCACAGAAGACCATTCAACTAAGATATGTCCATCATTGCCCAATTTGTTAGCCATCTATAGGAGTGGGGATCCTGGGGAATCCTCTTATGCACCTAGGAGGCCATGGCAGCCTAGGAACCAACCCACTTACTTAGATCCACAATCTCAAGTTCCACCCTATTATCAACAACAACAACAATGGAACTCACCAAGTTGGAAAAACTGGTCTACTCAGTACCAAAATCCTTGGCTTCAAGGATGGAGAGGAGGACATAACCAAGGAAACCCTCAAGCTCCACCTGTCCCTATGTCCAACCATCCTTATCATCAGTTTCCACCAAACACTCCACAACTTATGCCAGGTTTTGTTCCACCACCTTTACCTCCTATTCCACAACAACAACCGCTACAATATTAGAATGCAAGCTCCCCAAGACCGACATTATTATCGGCACAACTAGAGATCAATCCCAATAATAAGCCCCCTCAACCTCTTCACAATGTTGAGATGTAGGCCTTCCCAATGTATACCATTACTCCTGTTCCATTACAGGAAATTCAACTAAGATCGGGAAAAGTTCTGGATAGGCAGAGACCTTCAGTAGTCATCCAGGAATAATAAAAAGAAGAAACCACCAAACAACCTACGGATGACACTAGGTGGGAAGATGTTATTATTCGTAAGGACCAAGAACCCAATCTTCCTCAAAATGAACCTTCACAAATTACGAAGGCCCCTCCTTATCCAGAAAGATTGGTAATCGAGAAACCTACCACCCGACCGGAATTTGACATCTTGAATGAATTGAAGAATATTTGTGTCAATATTCCCTTGCTACAAGCCATTAAGGACATTCCAATCTACAATATGGTAGTCAAAGAATTGTGTATTAAGAAGCCATGTTAGAAGCAAAAGGACCCTCGTACAATACATTTGGTGGGAGGACTTTCTGAGTACATCTTAGAGCAGCCTAAGATAGAGAAATATGGGAACCCAAGACACCCCATAGTTACCATAACCATTAACGAGGTTTCCATTGGAAACACTCTCATAGACCTAGGGGAAACCATCAATGTCATGACCGCTACTACCTTGGAAAAGTTACAGTTACAACCTCTTCTTAGGCCTACCCCAACCATTTTGGAATTAGTAGATAAGACCAGGGTTATACCTGAAGGAATTTTAGATGATATCATGGTTACTTTAGCCTCATGGGAGTACCCAATAGATTTTCTTGTCATTCACTCAAAGGATCCTACCAAAGGCCATCTTGTCATTTTAGGAAGACCTTGGTTAGCCACAACCAATGCATTTATTGGCTATAGAGAGGGAGAAATGACCATCTCGAATGGACTTTCTATCCAGAAGCGCACCATATACCCTCCAACCCAACCTATCATGGAGAATATATGGTGGCTTGAGTGTCCATATGAGAATGAGGACTGGGAAGAACCCGTATTTCCAAGTGACCATGCCTAGGCACTTTAGGAGCACACAACGAAAAATGTACTAAACGAGTTTATTTCTGCTATCACATGTGTGGATTTTCCACAATCTTTTCCACAATTTGAGTACATGTTTGGGGAAGAATTTCAGGAACAATTGGACCCATCCATTTTATCTTCGACATCTTTTATCTTTGAGATAGATGAGTCTGCCATGTCTTATACTATGCCCTACGAGATTAGTCCAGGGAATTTTTTACATATAAACTCCGGGCTAGATGCAGATCAACAAAAACAATTAGTAGATATCCTTAAAGAACAATTAGGAGCATTCGCCTGGGAATACATTGACTTGAAGGGTATACACCCTGACACATGCATCCATCACATATACACCTAGGGGGAAGTAACACCTATTAGGAAACCCCATAGAAGGATGAATTTAGCACTCAAAGATATACTAAAAGAGGAGATCCAAAAGTTATTAAACATCGGATTTATTTATCCCATCTCCGGCAGTAAGTGGCTATCCCCGCTTGTAGTGGTTCCAAAGAAAGTGACTGAGAAATGGAGAATTTGTGTTGATTTCCGAGAACTCAACAAAGCCACTCTGAAAGATTACTTTCCTCTTCCTTTCATTGACCAAGTCTTGGATACCTTCTCTGGAAATAAGTATTTCTCCTTTTTAGATGGGTACAATGGGTACAATCAAATTCTCATAGCACCTAAGGACCAGGACAAGACTACCTTTAATTGTCCTTAGGGCACCTATGCCTATAGGGTTTTACCATTTGGATTATGTAATGCTACTACCACATTTCAATGAGCAGTACTAGGGATATTCGTTGATCTTATTCATGATTGTGTGGAGGTCTACATGGATGACTTCGTATTTTATGGCAATGCTTACTAGGAAGCCTTAAATAACTTAGAAAAATTCCTTATCAGATGCCAAGAAATGAACCTGTCTCTAAGTCATGAAAAATGTAAAATGTTGTTGACTGAAGGAGTGGATCTAGGACATCATGTTTCATCTGAAGGGATAAAGTCGATCCTGCGAAGAATGAGGTCATCGTTAGACTTCCACCCCCAAGACTAAAAAAGAAGTGAGAATATTTCTTGGACATGCTGGATACTACCAACAGTTTATTGAAAATTTTACAAAGATTGCTGCACCTATGTTTGTATTGTTAATAAAATATGTTGATTTTGTTTGGACTGAGCAGTGTCAAACTGCCTTTGAAACCCTGAAAGCTAAGTTGTCTGTGGCACCAGTTCTTAGAGGGCCCAATTGGACTCTCCCATTCCACATATCCACTAATGCCCCTAACACCGCAATAGGAGGAGTATTAGGGTAGAAAGAGGACCAACAATCTTATGCCATTTATTTTGTGAGCAAGAACTTGTCCCCTGCCGAGTTAAACTACACAGTTACCGAGAAAGAATTATTGGCAATTATCCATGCTATTAACAAGTTCCTCCACTACATTATAGGTTACAAAGTATTTGTACATACAGATCATTCCACCATTATATTTCTCATGAATAAACCCATAACTAATGGCCGAGTGACAGGGTGTCTCCTGCTATTGCAAGAATTTAATATCACTGTGCTTGAACGACTTGGAAAGGATAATGTGGTAGCTTATTTTATTTCACGAATAAAAAATGAGGATGATGATATCCCCATAGATGATCGTTTCCTAGATGAGCACATTTTTTCCCTTTCTGTCAATACCCCGTGGTTTGCAGATATGGAAAACTATTTGGCTACTAGGAAGTTACCGTCTCATTTGTCACCTCATGAAAAACGTAAAATTATTACGCAAAGTGCTAATTACTCCTGGGTTGGCCATGACCTTTTTCTCACAGGTCCTGATTTGATTATTCATAGATGTGTCAGAGAGGATGAGGTACCAGAAATACTACGAAGTTGTCATGATGGACCATGTGGTGGCCATTTTTCTGACAAACGTACAACACATAAGGTGTTACATTCAAGTTACTATTGGCCTATCATTTTCAAAGATGCTGCTAAGTATGTGAGAAGTTGTCATAGTTTCCAAAGGATAGGGAGACCTACGTCAACTGAAGAAATGACCTTGCATGCCCAAGTTATGATAGAACACTTCAAAAAATGGGCCCTTGACTTTGTAGGACCAATTTAACCCATGTCCCGTAAGAAGAAATATATTTTGGTTTGTACGGACTATGTCACCAAGTGGGTAGAGGCAAAAGCCCTTATTCAGGGCTACAGAAAATTCTGTTGTTGAATTCATCTATGAAGACATATTTACCCACTTCGGTGTCCCTTATGAAATTGTTACATACCAAGGCACTCAATTCACTTCCAAGTTGATGAGAGAGCTAAAAGAGAAATATGGGATTAAACATTGCAAATCTTCTCCATACCACCCGCAAGCCAATGGTTAGGTAGAATCTACAAACAAAGTTCTGGAAGCTATCTTAACCAATACTGTTCAATTACATCACCAAGATTGGGCTGATAGGCTTCCAGAGGCTTTGTGGGCATATCAGACCACCTGGAGGAACACCACTGGGCATACCCCTTATGAGCTAGTGTACGAGAAACAAGTACTTCTACCAATAGAATTCCAAGTAAGGACCTTCTGTATTTCCGCAGAATTGGGATTGAACTTGGATGAGGCTCAGAAACAACGAGCCATACAATTGAATGAGTTGGATGAGATCAGGCAATATGCCATCCAACGAACAATATTAGTCCAAAACCAGAGGAGCAAGTGGAATGACAAGTTTATTAAGAAGAAACACTTCCAACCTGGTGATTGGGCTTTGTTGTTTGACTCCCGATTTAAAACCTTCAAAGGAAAACTCACCACCCAGTGGTTGGGCCCTTACGAGGTAGACACTGTATATGAAAATGGAGCTGTGAAAATCAAAACAATTGATGATGGACAAGTCTCCTTTGTACTAAATGGACACCAACTCAAATTTTATCATAAGCCCATTTCCAAAGAGGATTTTCTATAGGTCATGTCAACTGACAAGGCATTGGCCTTAGTATATGGGGAAGTCCCCCCTTATTCTTGAATGTTTTCTGAATTTTCTACTGTACATATGTAAATAGTTTTTGAATTTTGTTAATAAAACAATTCTAGACATTTTTGTAAGTATTTATTTCACCAGGAGTAGACAGTTTCAAGGAAATATAAAAGAAGGATTTTTCTTCAAAACATTGTTACACTTGAATTTTGTTGTCTGCTAAGCATCAAATGAATATTGACTTGCTATGATTAGCCATATTTTTGCAAAAAATTTCATTTTCTTAAGGCATTCCAAAGCAGTTGCTCTTGAAACTCTTCACCACTGTATAAGGAAGTGATACCATAACCATCAAGCTTAGAGGTATCTCGTACAAATTTTCCTAAGAAACCTGAGTAAGTGAGTAAAGTGTCTTTATTAAAGAGTAACAAGGAGGTCTGATTAGCGGTTAGTCATGGAAACATCACTATAACTACAAAAAAAGAAAGTGAGTTGAGCCTAGAGATACCTTTCTATTCTTTCTCAATGGTACTGTCCACTACACACTAAATAGCTTGATTATATCATATCTTTAGATAGGCTACGTCCGCTTAAGTACCCCTTACATCGGGAAAATCACTAATTAATATAACGAAAATTCATCCTCTAACATAAATACCATCCCAATTGAAAAAAAATAAAGAAAAAGTTGTTTTTAGAGCTGTCCCCCCATCTTCTTCCATAAAGCAATCTTATACTAAAATCTTAAAAGATGGAGGTCCAGTCTCTGAGGGTGTAAGAGGCTAACCCACCGAGATACTGAATAGGTTTGCTGGCAGCGGGTACCAGCCTATGGTATGACTAGGTAAACCTGTCGGAGTACTGAACAAGCTTGCTGGAAGCGGGGCATTCTACCTAGCGAGGATGGTAATCTGACAAAAAAATAAATAAATTTAAACTTGTCCTGATGTACAACATTACTTGCAGACAAAGATGACATGAAGTATGTATGGTTAAGCTAAGGTTAATGTACTCCATAAACTTGCCATTGGGAACTAACTCTAAGACTATCTTGAACCTCTCTTGCCTACCTCTTCTTATCTATATATAGGATCTCTTTTCCTATAGGTGGGACCATCTTCTAACCGCCTCGTCAGACCAATCTATGAAATTTATCTTTACACTTGACAAGCTGTAAATCTTCGGCTATTGGGAGAATTGATTGGTTTCCTATACTTTTGATTGTGAGGTGTCACAATACTTAGGTGCGGGGGAGGGGTTCATGAGTTGACAAATGATCATTGCCTAGAGAAGTAAATCTTTGTAAAAATCTTTGTATTATTTTCATGATATAGGGTATTACATCTGCAGTCATTTTATTTTTAAAATGCTAATCTCCTGTGTGCTATAAATTGTTGTACTTAATAGACCACTTTATTGGTTCTTTTTTTGTTACAGGTTGTTCATTGTAGGTTTGAAATTACATGTTCTATGCTTCTTACAGGCTATTCATTGTAGGTTTGAAATTACATGTTCTATGCAAGTGGATTGAGTGAGCATGGTGGAAAAATCAACAATAATGGAGCATTCTGCCTATGCTCTTAATCACTGTGACTGTAAAAAACATTTCAATATTGCAGGCTATCCATTACAAGAGGTAAAAATGTATTTAACATAGAGGTGCCGTATGAAGTGCCATATGAGGTGCTGTATGAAGTGCCGTATGAGGTGCCGAACGAAGTGCCATATGAATTTACACACCAGTAACTCTCCACAATTTCAGGTAACCATGAATCAATGACATTTAATTGAATTGGTTGAAGGAAATCAAGATTGAGGATGCAAACTTTAGACATGTTCATGATAAAATGTCCAAGTCAAAAGACTTGGACATTGATCCAACTTTGCATCATTAAGATTGCCCCCAAAAAACATGCCTGTGAATTCAAAATTGCTCACACATGGCAACTCGTGTGCGCATGTGAGCAACCAATTCCACCATAGGTACATTCAAAAATGGGCTGGGGTTACATATTATCCCAATTCACCTCTGCCATTTGCATTGACCCCGTTTTAAGAATGCACTCATCCTCAGTCATTCGTTCCTCTGTTCAAATTATGCTCGACCTTTGTTCAATTCGTGCCATTCCTTGACCCGATCACACCCTCTCTTGGTGAATTTCGCCTCTGTTCATTTCTTCACATCATCACGATGCCTAAGAGGTATGAAACCTCTTCCTACGCAAACCTTTTTTCCATTCCTGAGTTTTCACAGTGTAGAGAGGTGTTTTTGCGTGCAGGCTGGGGGCCATTTTTATCCCACTTGCAGGGCCACGATGATGGAATCTCAATGCAATTTGGCCTCAATTTTGATGGGAATACAATGCGCGTGGGGTCTCTTACCTTTAGGGTCTCAGAGGAATCCATTGTTGTAGCCACGAAGCTTCCCAGAATGGGAGATAGATGGTTTAAAAACCACCAGTTGCTGGGCTCAAGCTATAACAGGGTTTTTAAGCCAGAATTCCAGAGCATCTCAGGATCCAAAGGATATTCCAAGGAATGGATAAAAGAGGAGTTGATCAAACCTCTCATAGTGATCACCAGGTTGATCACATGTGAAGGTAGATATTACACCTTTAAAGCCTGTCACTTTAGACTGTTAGCTCATTTTCAGTTCAACAAACCATTGAATTTTCCCTTCTACTTTCTAAAGAGCTTGGAGAAGATGTCCTCTCAAGTGAGGAATAATGTAACCAACCCCCACAACAACCTCTTTCACCATGGCCTGATCAAACTCCTTGTTCTAGCCGAATTAGAGAAACAAGGGAAAACTTGGGATGCATTCATTTATCAATTTGCAAACCCTCACTTGACAATTAAGATTGGAAGAAAGACACTTGGTCTAAGGACTATTTCTCCATCGAATCCCCACTCTCCAAGGAATCCAAACCCCCCTGCACAAACCATTTCTTTACCGGAACAATTCAAGAAGCTTGTCGAAACCCCTACATCCTCATCAGGTAAAAATACCAAGAGTAAAGATCAAAGAAAACCTATTTCTAATCTTCAGATGCCTTCAATATCTCTTGATCCCACACCTAAAAAGCTCCAAGAAGTGATTCAACAAGAATTTCCTATAGTTCCCACAAATAGGAGAGGATCCAATCGATTTGATAAAGGACCCTTTCAAAAGAGTACCCGGAGCACAAGAGAAAAACCTTATGAAAAACCCCTGCCTACTTCGAACCCTATCCAAGTGTCCTTCGATCTTGAGAGCCCTCACAAGAGACTTAGGGAAGTTTTTGCAAATGAATTAGAGCCTCAAAGAAAGACAAAATCAGAACCCACCTCTCCTCATAAACCCCCTATTAATCCTACTTCACCAATGCCTACCCCAGATCCTAAGAATGATAGATTTTCCACATTTTTCAAAGGATCTAAGCCTTCCTCCGAGATAACTGATTCTTCTCTAGCCATTGAGAAGCTACAAAAAGAGAATTTTC
Organism: Picea engelmannii; assembly: GCA_009831015.1. Classification (NCBI taxonomy): domain Eukaryota; kingdom Viridiplantae; phylum Streptophyta; class Pinopsida; order Pinales; family Pinaceae; genus Picea; species Picea engelmannii. The sequence goes on along the minus strand of ML819716.1, from coordinate 25,258 downwards.
AGCTGCTGCAACAGTTGGAAGAAAGGAAGACAATGGACACACATCTTCACCATGATAATGAAATCCTCCAAGCAAAGGTAAATTCCCTTCAACGGTTGTTTGGCGAGATGAAAAAATCCAACTGCAACCTCGGAGCACAACTGAAGCAACACAAGAAGCATAAGGCAAAGTCTTCACAACAAGAAGGAGAAGCTTTTAAATTTGATCCTCCTCAGCAAGCTTAGTCATGAGGGGTAATTTCTTTTTGTTTGCAGTGGGACCTACAAAATCATAGGTGTGGAGGTAATGTTGGGCCCGTGATATGACCGATTTTATGACGTTAATTAGATCCTTTTTGTCGAATGTGTATATGCTTTTTCATGTTTTGAAGAAGTTTTTGAAGAGATTTTGTGTCAAATCGCTATGATCTACACCAAGTATGCATAATTCATGTTTTGCGATGATTTTGAGTTTAAATTAGTTTGTTTTTATGATCCCATAAAACTAATTCATGTTTTGTATGTCACAGGGAAAAATCCCAGCTTGTTTTTGCTTCTGACACTCAGTCCGATACTCCATCCGACACTCAGTCCGGTACTCCATTCGGCACTCCGTCCGACACTCCGTCCTGCAAAAAAATGATGGGCGATTTGGCTGTTATGGTATTGGCGGCCAACGATGGGTGAATTAGAGACATGGGTTTTTCTCGTGCTCGTGGCCTCCAGCTACTAAACTCTTGACAACTCGATTTGGGTTGTTATATTGGGTGATTATTGGCTCGCCTCATTTCTAGAAGCCACCAACAGTTAGGGCATCTGAAATGCAATTTACTATTTTTAGAGAGGGTTGACCCTTCTAGTGGTCGACCTCTCATATTGTAAAACTTATAAATACCACCTCAGTGGTCAAACAATAGTTAAGAAGTCGTGGGTTAGAGAGAAAAGACAATTTTGCTCTGTTTTTCTATTTTCATTTTGCTAGAATTGTGTAAAGACTGTGTTTTTAGTTTTAATGGTGAATTCGTGTTGTTGAAGCTCGTGGTGCGCCTTTGAAGAGTAACCACGACTTGCTGGGGGGCCCACCAGTAGTCTGGGTGAATACCTATGAGTTTGCTTGTGAATTGAATAATGTAGATGTCTTTTTATTTCATTTCCTGTACATGAATTGTAATTTTGCTTTCTTATTGTATAAATTGTTGTTATAGCTTAATTGTTTTAGTTTCTTTTGCAGGTTGTTATGAAGGATTTTGTTAATATGCAATGACTTTCTAGTTAGTAGAAACAATCTTGCAAGCTTAGATACTAACCCCGTGTGTGATTAGATGATAGATTAGACTTTCTTTATGCTGAAACAGAGTTTAAAATAAAGTTTAAAACAAAGTTTTAATTCATGATTTCTTTGACAGGGCTTTGGTGGATGGATAGTGTTAGTTTTAGTTTTCATTTTTAGATTGCTTATCCAATTACTGTTTAGTTTTTCTTATCTAGTTGTTAGTTAGTTTGCTCATTTCATTACTTGTCATATGCTGGAATAGTGTTTAATTTCCGTTTATGAGTATTTTCTCTTTTTGCAAATTGAATTGTCTAAAGAGAACTAGTTTAGCTTACTTCATGCAATTTCTTTCTTAGATCTAGGTTGCAATTTCAATTCATAGTTAATCATTGAGTTTAGTGTAGTATGAGTTTGCTTAAGTAGTATAGAGTGCAATTAAATTTTATAGAATAGTGTCTTTATACAGTTAATGGTTAATGCATGATTGAATAATCACATGGATATGCAGGATAATTGATGTTGTTTCCGTAATGGCTAATTTCTCACTGGATTGCCTAATTCACACTTTCCACTTTGCTATTGAAGTCAATATCAAATTTGTCCCTCTTGAATTATCATTCATTGTTAGGTTCCATTGTGATATTATAAGACACCAGAGACATTCACATAACCATCAACACTACATTTGAGTTTTCTTGCTTTCATAGATTAGAAGATAGTTTTCTTGCTGTTGTAGGATAGATAGTCTTCTTGCTTTGGTAGATTAAAGGATAGTTTGCTTATCATAGGTTAAATATTAGTTGTTAATTGCTTTTATTATCATAATGCTTCAATTTAGTAGATTTTCTTTTGTAAATTAGAAGTAGTTGTGAAGTTTAATTCAAGAATATAGTTCACTTGTTTATTAGCTTAATTAGTTACTTTTTGAGTAGTTTTAATTAGTTTACTTACTGTAGGAGTTATCATAGGTTAGCTAGTTGATCAACCATACACTATGGTATGCATGTGTACTTGTAGATGCTAGGTAAACATCACCTCCTTCTTCAATGGAGGTTTTCGCCTCTGTGGAAGAGGCATTATCAGATCCCTTTGGTTTATCAACCTTCTTAGACTTGTGATCTTTCTTATAATTCCCTACTTTACCACACTTCCAACATTTCCTCAAATATTTTCCCAGAGACTTAGATATACCTATAGATTTATATCTTCCCCCTAGAATAATTACCAAGATTCCTATCTTAGGTACAACCTCTTACAAATAAAGCATTTGTGCTTTGACCATCCATGCTTTTCCACCTCATCTCTTCAGATAACAAAGATGCAACTACATCCTCATACTTCAATGTAGATTGAGTGGTACTACCAATTGCTACAACCATATTATCCCAAGAGTTTGGAAAATAACATAACAAAGTAATACACTTATCTTCTTCTGCAATCGTAATATTAACATAGACAAGTTGACTTACTTGAGTATTTAAGGCATTTAGATGTTCTGTCACAGGATCTCCATCTTCCATCCTAAGATGATACAAATTCTTTCGAAGAAACAACTTGTTTACTAGGGATTTTGATTGATACAAATTCCCTAACTTATCCCATAGTTCCTTGGCTGTAGATTCTCCCAAGACATTCAACAACACCGAATCTTCCAGGCAGAGTCGAATAATACTCCTTGCTCTTATATCCAAATTCTCCAAATCTTCCTTCGACATACCACTAGGTTGTGTACTAGTAGTTTATGTACCATAAGATTGTGTACTAGTAGACTGTGTGCCAGTTGACTGCTTACCAATAGGCTGTGTACCAGGATCCACAATGATCCATTGTTCTTTGTCTAAAAGAAGGTCCTCCATCTTGAGCTTCCATAGCTCAAAGTTTTTATCGTTGAACTTATCAATCTCGATTCTAGAAGAGCTCGCCATTCCTCTTTCTACACTCAAATCACCACTACAAAATATCCCACCGAACCCAAGTTTATCACAGACCCAAGATAAATTTGATCTATCAATACCGAGCCAAACCTCAACAATAAAGGTGTCCCCATGAAGACAAAAATGAGCTCTGATACCACATGTAAGTTTTAAACATGTGAAGTAAAGAAATACATACAAATTCTTAAGCAAACCAAAAATTAATCAATGGCTCATACACACAGTACATAGAGATTTACATTGGAAACCCTTAACCGGGAGAAAACCAACCTTCCTTCGTGTCCTACCTTTCAACTCTTCATTGTATTAATTTCACCATTCACAATACAATATATACAATATTTTAGGTATTTCGTAGCTACCAAAACCCTAATCCCTTAATCCGGGATCATCAGACGCAGTTGTCGAATATGACACACCCACACACACACATGCAAAGAATATAACACATACCCAACAACTTTGAGCTGTAAAATGCATGAAGGGGTGGGTTGTTAGGCATGTAGAGGGAGATCGTGTGAGAGAAGTTACCCTACCAACAATGAGCTTGATGTTGTGCATTTTTCCTTGCAGCTGACATCCCTAGAGTCCTTAGTAAGAGATATTCTTGTCCAACCTGTGCTAGAGCCCTAGAGGGAAGTGAGAAGTCTTGGGGGACTGTGTGCAGTGAAGGGGGATCCCATTACTTGGGTCATGTAGGTTGAGGGGAAGAGAGATGGAGGATTGGGATAGGTGTAGGAAAAATCAGTTGGTTGTGGGAACATTTGGGCAATGAGTGGACAGTGGAGAGGCACCCTCTCTTATTGATTCCTAGCCCTAGCTCAGGGGTGACTTGCTGTTGAGATTTGGAGCAAAAATTCTATGGTTGGGTGGAACGTCTTTCTTTTGTAGCTGGTTTCACAATTGTTATTAAAAGATAAGTGTTTTATCTTTGTGTACTATTATTATTAATGGTTTATTTTTCCATGTAGAAACTCTATGTTTTGAACGAATTATATGCTGATGTGTATGGGTATATTTAGTTGCATTAATGTTTTGGAAATGTTGTTAGATGACTTAATCTTTTTGGCATTAGAAATTTTTAAACTTTTATGGGTTTAGTAGTGGGGAATGCTACACTTTAGCCTTGGCGTCGACCTATTTGTATCAATGTTGACAAGGGTGTTGGAAAGTGAAGGTTGAACACTAAATTGTGATGGCTAGACTGCTTATGGGGCTAGATCTGTTATAGTGTGTTGTCGTCATGTCATGGCATGAGAGCCTAGCCCAATTTAGGATCTATTATTTCTAATGGTTCATTCAACTTATGTGTAGGGATTGGTGGTTGGTTTTGTTGTTTTTTCTCCACCTTTGATCGTAGTTAGTTTTTGGTGCCCTTTGTTTGTGCCATGGCCCTTTCATGTGATCCTACAATTTTTATTTGGTTCTTTGTTTAGCTTTTAGAGTGTGTCATCCTCGCACCCTCTACCGTATGTTCTTGGGGGATTGGTTATCTTTAGATGCACGCTGCTACTTTTCATGTTGTTGGTGCTTTGTAATGGGATGATTTATTTTGGTTTTGTTGCTTGTTCATCTAGGCATTTCTTGTTGATAGTTTGCTAATGATTGTGGATATCTGCTTTGACAACATGTCATTTTTATAAAAATTGTTTTTTAAATAGAGTTTAAAAGAGGCATTAAAAAAATGTCAAGACTCAATAGAATAATATATTAGAAAAGATGATACATAATATAGTCTTTGAATAATATATTAGAAAAAATGATACATAATATAGTCTTTTTGTGTTCATATTATAGTTCTAACATGTCATTTTGTAGTAGATTATCATTTCTCTTTTCTAAAAAAACATTTGTGATTCTTTATTTAGATTAGTTGTAACACTTATTGATATTAAGTCATATAAGAATGTTCAAATTTACATAAGTCATAGAAATATGATATAAACTTAGCAAGAGGGTATATATGGTAGAGCATATGATAAAATGAGATTTAATTTATATAATTTTCATTATTGTTATAATTTATTTATTAAATTTAGCAAGAGGTATGCATATGATAAAATGAGATTTAATTTATATAATTTTCATTATTGTTACAATTTATTTATTAAATTTATCACTAATAAAGTATATAACAAGCTTTTCATTCTTATTATTCCTCTTCCTTATAACATGGTTCAAGTTAACACTTAATGACATTTATGTTGCTTTGAAGACATGATTTGTAGTGATGATAGAATTTTCTATTTACTTTTGTATGGTTGTGTGACATTCATAATTGGCCTTGTGTTGAGGCTTCAACACCTTCTTTAAGTTAGTTGGCTTGGGGTTCCTTCTAAAATTTTCTAGTGCCAACAAAACATGAATATAAAATGTATGAAGTGGTTTGAAGGTGATTTAAAAAATAATTGTTTAATGATTAATTAAAGAGGGATGCTTTGGAAAGGGTATGGAGGATGATGACGTGGAAGAGGAAGGGGCCTATAAACAATACGATCCCCTTCCCCTGCCTTAACCATTAGTTTAATGCATCATATGCCATCCCCTTCCCTTGATACATTGGCATGCCTCCTTTATTGCATTTTTCACACATTTTATTCTCTCCCAACCTCTAATGTATTAGAGCTCATCCAAGATCTAATAACTCTCGAATGCCAATACGAGGCTTAAACGATAAAAGACGTATACATACTTTTAAAGTAATATCATGCACACACTAATATATGTCGGTCTACAAACTATAAACGAAAATGATGATTAAGACTCGATTTCTTGTAATGCGAATGAATAAATTGTAAGGTCAGATTCTGACCGAGATTTATTAAGATTGGAGGAGGATGAAATCATTTGTGGGCATGTCAAAAAACTCAGGGCATGCTATCTTAGACATGGGCGGGGGTCATGCAACCCAGTGCATCATATACAACCTTACCATAACTTTTGATTCCGAGCTATATTTCATGCGTTCCTTATATCGTTGGAAAGGTATTGTCAATCTCTACAAATTCCTAGTTAAAGTTTTCAGGATAGTCTTCTCCATTTTTCTTATATTTTCAAGTTTGAATACTGACGTATGGTCAACAATCCATGAACATGATAACACAAGATTTCAATGAGGATATCCACGAAACCAGAGATTAAACTCAGGGAAGTACATTTGAACTTCTTACTCAACTATCAATTGAATTTGATATGTTTAAATGTACATTTTAAAAGTATGTTTTACATTTGATATTGACAACTCATCTATTTTGTAGTAAATGGCACCCAAGTACCAGTAATGTAAGAGGATCATTCACATGAATATGAATACATAGTGTGTGAAGGAGTGGACTACATAAACACATATGATCTACATCAAGGGTTGAGCATGCAGGGCCTTGACCCACAAGAATTTTACCCTGGAAAGACTTCAGACCGAGCATTAGCGCAACGGATTAAAGAAACCTATGGCGATGTCGAGAAGGGCACGTGAGGCTACAAGGTAGCGTCTATTGAGAAAGGCACAGTGCGCCTCACCTGTCAACTGATCTCAGGGAAGCTAGTTCGCAAGAACATAGCAATGCAAGTATCCGACTTTGTAGTTGACCTCGCAGGGAAGTGCACAGAGGGATTACAGATGAACTGGGCGAAGTACCTGGTGAATCAAATAGAGATTGACTTCAGAGAAGCCCAGGATCAGGGGCATGAGTTCCATTTCAGCTGGCTCTTGATACTTATAGCTTTTGTTGCATGGGAGCTACCGAAAGGTGCAACCTTCCCGGACCTCAACCCTTTTGAGCCCTTAGCCGTGAAGTTCAACACGTTATGGTATTCTAATGACATGAACAAGCAATGGAAATCCAATGTCGTCTTCCATACCTACTACACCCAGTTGAAGACTGCCATCCAGGCTATGCCTCGCATTACCCCGAACACACTCCATAGATTCAGACCCTTAATGAAGTTCAATGCGGATCACCACTTCATTTACATAACAGCGTGAGATGATGAACACAAGCAACCGTTACAGTCGTATTATAAGTTGACAGAAGAAGACCTGGAGGAGATCACCAAGGACTGGTCAACGGACCTCCTTGTCTCGGTAGACTCCGCAGAAATGTCCAACATTGATAGCCCAAAGACTGTACTAGATACACCGGGACCAAGCAAAACAAAGAAACCTGAAGAGGTTCACGACATAGACAGTGCATCTATAAGGACTGCCTCTGTCACACCAGACGAAGGAGGTGATGGCGAAGAAATAGAAGGAGAAAATATTGAACAACAGAAGGGTGAAGTACCACCGCCTAGGGACGAAGAAGACTCATTAAAGAAAATGAATGTCTCACCTATGAAATTTTCCTCTCGGAAGAAACCTAAGACCCCCGTAACCAAGATGCAAACTTCCCTCACGTTGCATGACTTTGATTTCATCATTGCAACGGTAAATGATACTTCAAAGGAGATAGTAGAGAAGCAGGAGGAGAAGCGGGAGCAGATGTATAACCGTATAGATATTGAGCTCTAAGGAGTACAACAAGCACTCTAGTCTAGCCACACAGTCATCACTCCGCCGCTGACAACAGGGATAGTCGAACCAGGAGATGAGCCATTTCAACTTCATCGGATTGTTGATATGGTCGAAGCTCGCCTTCGACAATCTCACGAAGACACAACGCAAGCCACCCAGGCTTTGACACAGGTACAGGGAGTACTTGTTGAGCAGCGCAATGCTGCTGAACAAGAAAAACTTGCTCTTCAAGTACATTGGGACAAAGAGAAAGTAGAGCTACAACATAGCAAGGAACAGTTGCTCGCAGAGCAGCTTGAAGTCAAGGAATTAGTCAACAGAGCACTCCGCTCTGTCATTGTTATCGAAGTACCAGCTGAAGAGAGAATTCCACAGCAGGCAGCACAACTTGAAGAAGTTATACAAAAGCTTCAACAACGCATTGCCGATCTAGAACTTCACGCTGTGCCCGAGACCCCTCAGGAGATAAGAGACCAGCGAGAAGCAATTGCTCGAAGCGCAGTTGACAGATTGAAATCTCTTGTCATGTAATGCAAGCAACTCAGTGCCCAGAGCACCTAGACTTATGAGAACCTTACAGAGAATCTAGAATTACAGACACTGGAGTTGCAACTCCAGGAAGCAAAGAAACATGCAGATACATTACAGGCCCAGGCTCTATCTGCAGTGGATAGAATGAAAAGATCTCATGAACAATGCACAACTCAACAGAAGATACATATGATCCAGGTCAAGGTGATGGAAGTCACTCAGCGAATCCAATTGATGCAAGACAAGGCATGCATGTTATTTTCCGAGATCGAAAGCCAAGGAGCGGAGCTTGAGCAAGTCATCATCACTGCAGAACAATGCCTAGAAGGACTAGTAAACGACACGGTGATCTTGGAATTCATCCAGCAGGAGGCCACAACAAAACAACAGGTCGAAGCATCTTGAGCCAAGCTCGAGGCATTCGAAGCAGAATTGCGCAGACCTGAGTGACTCGGGACGAGTCACAGGTGAGTGTTGGGGGCATGTTGGCCCTTGACCAAGTTTTGAGGAACACTTGGTAATATTTGACCATTTTTGGGACTTCAAAAGCCTGTCAAATACGAAGTGCCAAGAAAAGCAGAGATCACGGGATCTCGGTCCACTTTTAGGCCCTTTTAGGGTTTTTGGGTTAATGTAATGGGAAAGGGATGTCGGCCCATGGGTTTATCCACGCTTAGACCCACTTTTGTAATGTATAAATAGATACTTAGGCGATGTAAGAAGTAGTAGATGGCTTGGTGATAGTAATTAGATCTGTGTGATCGGATGTGGATTGTCAATTCTCTGTGCATGATTGTAAGAGGCTTACAGAGCTAAGTGCAAGTTGTTGTAAAGAGTTGTGGAAGACTTTGTGCGGAAGTGCAAGGAAGAAGGATCTAGCGATCTGCACAGATCTTCTGTCCTTTGCGAAGAAGGTTTCGAGGCTCTGTGTTGTAACTAATTATTGAATATACTAATAAAGAAGAAGAGTTGGTGGACGTAGCCCCAGGGTGGGGGTGAACCACGTAAATCTGTGTGTTATGCTTTGTGCTTTGACTGATATGGTTATTTCTATGCTGTTAAGTGATTGATAAATAGATCTAGTTATGCTTTGTGCTTCTTAAGACATGTGTATGCTAGATCTGATATATGTAAAGTTGCTTAGTGATGATCTCCAGGATATGATCTACTTTACCTTTGCTAAGTGTTAAAATACCTTAGATATAGATGAATATTGTGATGCTCTATGCTATCTGCGAAGTGTAATAAGGGATAAATATTGATGAATGATCTATGCTAAGTGCTTTCTAAGTGTTTTAATCATAGATCTGTGTCCCAGCTAAGTTTGCAGACATCTGAGTCTTGCAACCACCCCTACCTCTACCTCGGGTGAGACTTCATCTGCTTCGCAGGTGTTGCCGAAAGGGATGGTAGTTAGGGATTTGTTGGTGCGTTGTTGTAGCATTGAACCCCGGGTCTTCCCCTGCGCCAACAAAGGTTCTCCACCCTGTGGTATACAAATGACATTTCGAAGCAGTGGCAGTCGAACGTTGTCTTCCATGACTACTACCAGTAGCTGAAGAATGCTATTGAGGCATTTCCACTAATGACAACGAACACATTGCACCAGTACAGACCACTAGTGAAGTTCCACATAGATCGACACTTTATTTATATCACTGCGCGAAGGGTGAGAGTAAGGAGGGGCTACAATCCTATGATAAACTGACCGATGAAGATATGGAAGAGATCACCAAAGAATGGCTAGCAGAGTTCCTTGTACCGGTGGAAGATGCAGAACTCTTCGACCCCGACATCATCGGAAGTCCCTTGGTCACCCGGGTCGAGCATGATGGACATGCTAGCACGAAGAAAAAGAAGAAAAAGGAGGAAGTGTAGAACATAGAAACTGATGAGGAGGACAACGCCTTAGAGGAAAGTGGGCCTGACTCGCCCGCAGGGGGAGGAGATGAAGTGAATCAAGAAGAAGGAGGGGAAAAAGGAGAAAAACAAGGAAAAGGCGAAGTTACACCGCCAAAGGATCCTGTTACCAAGGCCGAAACATCAAAGAAAAGAAAGGTTTCTCCACAGAAACCCTCAGAAAGAAAGAAGACGTGCGCCAATAAGGCCAAGATGAGTTCCACACTCACAGAGGACGATGTCGATCTCATCATCGCAACCGTGGAGGATGCTTTAGAAGATATCTTGTAGCGTTATGGAGCAAAGCAGGAGACACTATATGAAAGAATAGAGAAGGAGCTGAAGGAGATAAAATAAGCCATCCATTCGAGCTACACAATACCTACTGCTCCTTCTTCGTCGAACACTGTAGAATTGGGGGATGAGCCCACCCTATTACGAAGGCTAGCAGATGCAACAGAGGCTCGACTTCGTCAAGTCCACAAAGAGAAGGAGAACACTACATAAGCCTTGAATAAAGAAAAGGAGAAGGTCTTAGAGCAACTACGAGTTGTGCAGTCTTGCGTAACCGCCTATGAGAAGGAGAAAGATGAAATTTGGGCGATGTTCGAGGAGGACAAAGAAATGATGCAAAAAGAAAAAGACCAGCTGCTCGTAGAGTAGACTGCGGTCAAAGAGGTGGTAACTAAAGAACTTCACTCTCTGTCAGGCTTGGCATAGGAGGAAAAATAGTCAATTGAGATTCAAGTGGGGAAGCTCGTTGAGGCCATTCAACAACTTCAAGGAAGAGTAACAGAGTTAGAGCTCCAAGCAGTGCCAAGCACTCCACAAGAAGTGCATGATCAGAGGGAAGAAATCACCAAGAGCACAGTTGGAAGGATCAAGATCCTCACATTATAATGTAAGCAGTTGAGTGATCGTAGTGCACAGACCTATGAACACCTCGCAGAAGATCTAGAGCTGAGGAAATTGGAAGCACAACTACAAGAGGCGCAACCGTAGGCCTCCACTGTCTAGGCACAAATGAATTCACTCACTGCAGTTGAGAAAATGAAGATATTACAGGAGCAGTGCGCAATCCAGCAACATATTACTGCCATCTAGAGCAGAGTAATGGAGGTTACACAGAGACTACAACCGGTGCAGGATGAAGCCTGCATGATTTTCGAAGAGATTAAAGGACAATGCTCACAACTATACCAATTGGTTGTGACAGTGGAACAACGCCTGGAAGGGCCTGTTACTGAGCAAGTGATTCAGGAGTTTTCCGAGAAGGAAGCTCTGACGAAGTAGTAACTTGAGGCATCTCGAGCTAAGCTTGAGGCCTTTGAAGCAACATTGCCCATATTTGAGTGACTCGGGACGAGTCACAATAGAGTGTTGGGGGCCTGTTGGCCCTTGAACAAGTTTTGAGGAAACATTGGTCATGTTTGACCACTTTTGGGACTTCGACAGGCTGGTCAAAGATGGAGCGCCTAGGCAGAGCTGAGATCGCAGGATCTCGCTTGTTTTGTGGGCTTGTGGATAGAACAAAGGGTTTACTAGGGTTTATTTATTGGGTTAAGGGATGTCGACCCATGGGTTTACCCATGTTTAGGCCTTTTGTAAAAGTATATATAGGAAGGAATGTAATGTAGAAAGTACTAGTATAAGCTTAGTGCAAGCAATGTAAGAAGTCTGACTAGTTGGCTATGTGCATGATATGTTAGTAAGGCTCTGTGATAATAAGGAATTGGCTTTGTGCCTTGACCTGATTTTGGGAAGGAGGATCTGGCACACAACGCGCAAATATCCTGTCCTCTGTGGAGTTTGGCTCTGTGGCTTTGTGCACAGGAGCAGATGAATGTAAGAAGCTTGAAGACTAATAAAGAAGAGGAAGAAGTTGGTAGATGTAGCCCCACACTGGGGTGAACCACGTATATCCTATGTCTTGATGTGCTTTGTGCGATGTGATTTATGTTGTTTATCTGCTTAGTGTTGTTGTTATAATGTATGATGAATGCATTTGATGTTGTTTCTTAGTGCTTACTGATGTTAAATATGAATGAGTGCTATATCTGAGCTAATGCTATGTGTTAAGTGATTGAAAGCACTTGATCTTTATTTTTACTGCGCTGATCTATAATAAGGGTTTAATATGAGATGTGAATGAGACTCATGAACTAATGGATATTGTTGTCCAAGTGCCCTACTAAGCGTTGTAATCACAGATCTGTGTCCCAGATTGGTTGTAGACACCTGAGTCCTGCAACCCCCCCCTGCCTCTACCTCGGGTGAGACTTCATCTTCTTTGCAGGTGTTGCCGAAAGGGTCGGTAGTTAGGGTTTTGTTGGTGTGTTGTTGAAGCATTGAACCCTGGGTCTGCCCCTTGTGCCAACATCGGGGAAGGTCATATTTTCCCTTGGAAGTGGTAGATTTATTCTTGGTATTTATTACCATAACATCTTATGGTTCAACCCAATCTAAAACAACGATCGTGGTATCGATCCTTTTGCCAAAGATCTTATCCCTAGCATTTATCTTAACTTCGCAAGTACTCTCCTCATGATTTTCTTTACAAAAGTCACACCAACTGCAAGCCATTATGGCCTTTAGATGAAAAGTGTTTTGATTAGTATTCCTAAAAGGCGCTAAGGAAGAAGAAGAATCCCCAACGGAAAAGGAAGAAGAATTTCCTTTTCTCTCATAGGCTATCATCCTATTATTCATATCTTGCACGAGTTGTAGGAGGGCAGACATGTTTTTTTTCTTGACCACGTCTCCCTTGGGGAGACCCGTTCTTTCGAGTTTCTCTTCATATTATAGGCAAGTCTAAAGGGAGAAACTGAGATTTTCAATAGCCTTCTCTTAAATTCTATTCCGATAAGGGTAAGGTAATGAATTATAATAATGCATGAAATCAACCTGATTTTGAGGGCAGATTAGGTCAGGGATTTGATATATAATTTGGTGAAGCAAAGGTTAAAAGATTTAATGGTTTCACCATCCTTATAGGAAATATTATTTCATTCCCTTAACTGTTTAGATGGACTCTTGGGCTATCCATAAGTGGACTTGAACCAATAAACCGATTCTTCCCAAGTGGAAAGGATTTTTGGAGGGAGGTCAAAAAATTCTGTTGCAGCTTTCCCTTCGAGAGAATTGACCAACAAACACATGCAAGTGTCGTTATCATTAGCTCCTATGTTGTGAAAAGCATTATAAAATGATACCAGGTGTTCATTTGTAGTAAAAATACCACTTCCCGAAAACCTAGGTAAATGATCCTTGAATTTCGGTAATGGGTGAGTGGCTGGTGAAAGATTCAAGGCAAAAGATACATGTCATGGGGTGGTTATAGCATCTTCCTCGAATTGGAAAAGTCCATATTTCTTTATGAATTTATAAGTATTGGTAGTGGATTGAATAGGGACTTGATGACTATATATACTACCAATTACAAATGAAGCAGAAGGTTGTAAGGAGGAGGGACCTCCGGTGCCACTACCACTACCCGCAGGTGTCATGTTGAAAGTGATAGGTATGGGTTATAAAGGTGAACTGGTAGAATCATATAAGGTTCACCTAAGAGCACTTTGTTGTGTTGATAAGACAATTCTCCTCCTTCCTATTTCAAAGATAGGGGTAGCTTCAGGGGACAACCCTCTTCTCCTTCGAGAGATGCGAGGATTAGAGGACATGAAAAGAAATACCAAAGAGATAGGAAAAGGGAGGTTATTTTTGATTTATGGGCTTCCTTTTCTTGGATTCCCAACATTCATGAATATTTATGTCCCTTTCAATTACTTCCCAAGAGCGTTCAAGTTCAGAACGAGTACTAGCAGTTTCTAAAATAATGTTGAATAAAGTCAATGCAATGTTGGTTTGGTCATCAAGCCCATTTCCAATATTGGGTTGTCTCGTAATAGGTACTGTCATGGAAAAATCAGTCAAAGAGTAATCAAACAAAACAGAAAAATCAGAGATAATCATGATACAATATACCAGAGAGATATGGAAGATATCCCCAATATGGTCACCAAACAAATATTGAGGAAAAGGTATGAGGAGGTATGAGGAACCTTACTCAAGCATTTTTAGATCTTGCTGGGCTAAGGCAAGATAGTTGGGAGTGTTACCCATGGTTTATAGCCTTAAAAAAAAAAAAAACAATCACTTAATCCACAGATATTAAGTACGAGGGGCCAATGTTGGTTATATATATATATTATATGTAACTGTGCAAAAGAAATAAAATAAGCAAGAGATTACATAAGAGTATACATGGATAAGAGACAAGGATGAAAGAAAAATCTGAACCAAATCATTATAATATACATGTGAGAATGGGATTAGAAATATGATTTTTATATTGATTTCATTATGAGATACAAAATTGAATTCTCTTTACAAACCCTTGCGAGGGTAGGGACCAAAGTCAAATTTAGAAGCCTCCGATGGGTACAATAGAAAAATACTCTGACAACAAAAGAAAACTGAAGCTAAATATCCAGATCAACTTGCCATAAAATTTTGTCACTTGACTCTACAAAATATTATTTATCATTCATGAAATTTAATCCATAAACAAACAAGAACACATAGATTGCCAAAGATAAATCATACACCTTTAAAGACAAGCTGCTGGAAAATATGATTCAGTTTTGAATCCTGGTGCCTTAATAAGACCATGCTTTCATCAAGCTGGTTAATCCTTCTAGTTAACTCAGTTTGAATGAAGAATGGAAGTATCTCAAAAGTACATAGCAAACCTTATAACAAAAGTTCTCCTTCTATTCTCTCTTTCTCCTTGTCTCTTCATTTCATTGAGCTTTTATTCTTTGCCAATAAGTTATGGTAGTTCAACTACATTTCTTTTGTTAGGATTAATTAGTCTAAATAATTGGTTGAGACAAATAATTAATAATATATAATTAAGGGTCTATTTAAATAATAACGAAATAGGTGGGACCCCTTGTCACTCCAATTTTCATTTCTTTAATAATCATCAAAACATGAAGTATAATACCCCAAATATTTAATTCAAATATCCACCTTGTAGCTCCCATCCTCATATTAATAATCAAATATTTTAATATTATAAAAATAGAACATGACTATATCCAAAAATAACATTATATCCATGCTGTCCAAAACTCTATCTAAATATGTATTTGTTGTCCAAAATACTGTCAAAATAAAAAGACTGTCCTCAAAAGAAAATAGCATTAATCAACATTAAAAACCATATTTGATGTGTGAGACATTTTGCCTCTTTTCACTGCTTCCCTCTTTTGTCCCATTTTTTATTTATCCTGTGCAACAACATTCAACTGATGGGAACCTTGTGGGTGGAATGCACTGATGACGTGAGAACAATCATCTTTGAGATGGAGATGAGAGGACACCGATTCAGAGGAATATTTGGATGACTTGGAGGGAGTGGCCACTCATTTTCCCTTATCTAATTCTGGCTTGGAAACATCAGTTTTTAGCCTTTTTCTTGCATGAGAGGACTGTACTGGAGAGACAACACGATCAATTTGAGCATTTGGATTTATTGGCAATGGAGGAGGGGGTAATGGCAACGACAGAATAGGCCAACCATGGTGATGAGCTACATGTTGATGAACAATTTCTTGCCAACCATCATTGGCAGGTGGTTCTGGCTGCATAGACACATGAGGGGGAACATGAATACCAGAGAAATTTTGACGTGGCTGGAAATGAGGCCTCTCAAGTATGGGTTGCAGAATTCCTTGACCAACTATATTAAAAAACCCAGCTTGGAAAAGTTGATTTAGTTCTTCTAGATCGACATCAAAATGTATCAAAAATCATGGCCTTTTATGGCCTCTTTGCCAGTTATTTCATCTTCCTCTATTATCACCTATGCCATTGTTGCCTCTGCTAAAGAAAATCATCCTGAAGAAATATCCAAATCATGTTATGAAAAACTCTTAAAAATCCATGCAACAATACTCTACCTAAATAAAATAAAAAAGATGGCTCTATCATTCACAACAGAAGCACATGCAATCCATCCATCAATACTTTTAAACTCAACAATCAGTTTCCATTTGAACAGGGAGTGATAAGGCTATTGGGAAGATGGGGGGTTTGTAATGAGCAGAAAATGGTTGCATGGATGGGAAGTGACCAACGAATACTATTCAAACAAGTGCAGAGGTAAATTATTTACAAAAACAAAAAATGTATCCATATCCAAACTTCCACTATTAGTCACCATCTAGTCCCTTTCCTTTTCTGTTAATCCTTTCTTTTTTTTCATTCATTTTTTGTTTGAGAATTTACAAGTGATGTTGGAGAATTTACAAGTGAGCTCCTGCACGGTGGAATTAACAATGGCTTCAACATTGGGATAGATAAATGGATAATAATCGTATAATAATCCCGAATGACTTGGAAAAGGGTTGTCACCCAAGTTTGAAACTTGTAGATTAACACCTCTGGGATTATAAATAGATATCAATAACGAGATCACCAACACAAAAACCCAAACCATGTTCCTTCCCATCTCGCCAAGTTTTTCTACCACAACGTATGGATCCATTTATTGTGCTAATGTGTAACAAGGTTACATTTATTCAATACATATTTAATGCCCCATAGATCACGGTATTTGATTCCTTGAGCACTAGCTTCGATTCTTATCATGGTTAGTAAATTCAATTGAGTTTCTTGAGTTATCGAGTATATTAGGATAACTATGTCTTCCCCATGAACATCATAATGATGCTATTCAGGTCATCGTTGGCCGATGGAAGGTTCACCTTTCAGATGTTTTAGTGTGTCGTGATATTACAACAACAAAAATGTATCCATATCCAAACTTCCAATATTAGTCATCATCTAGTCCCTTTCCTTTTTCGTTAATCTTTTCTCTTTTTTCATTCATTTTTTTAAAAATGAAATTCATAGTAATAGAACAGGGGATGTTTTAAATGTATTTGGGAAGGCGATGGGCGTATAATGAGAGAAAAGTGAGATAATGAACGAGAATGAAATGATTACTGTTCTATTATATGCAATAATATTTATTGAAAATCAACATCACCATCAATTGTGTTTTATAAGAGATTGTTAACATAATCATTCGAAATAATTAAAACCAGACTACATCAAGCCAACATGGGAGGATGAGAACACAAACATAAATCCATCAAACCTTCACTATACAATAGTTATATCACAACCCCAATACTTGTTTCATAAATAGACTGGGTTCCAAACCCCATGCGCAACTGGTGCTCATCGTTTGATTTTAACATCATATAACTTCAAAATCAACCAAAACCCCATAGATAAATAACAAACGAGCCAAGACTTCATGCATATAACCAATATTTCCCACTTTCGGGTGAATACTATAACATACACCAAGACTAGAGTTTGAATATACTAATTTCCATATATCAGATAAAAAATCGAGGTCTGGGAAAACATAAGGGTGAAACATTAATAAGGGGTTTGCAAAACCATTTAACCATTTATTTCCACAACAAACTTTCCAAAAACCTCCTATGGTGGCTATAAGGCAAATACTCATGTCTCACATATATTCACAAACGGTGGAAAGTTAATTCGAAAGAGCTGCAATTCTTCCAAAGACTGGATAAAGGATATGGAATTATGCAAAAAACCCAACTGTTCTTTTATTCCAAAGAAAACCCTTTGAATTTTAATTACCAAAGAAGAGTGAAACCGAAAGTTCTTGCCATAATTATTTGCCAACAGTCATAGCAAAATAATCAACATTCATTCTGGGCGCAACACAATCATATATTTCAAACATAACAAAATGTGGAACATTATTCCTAGCTTGAAACATTTAAATGCCAACATGAAGAAACCTCCTTTAAATGTAATTTGCACAACCATAATACCCACATACATCCATTATAAACTTCAGAAAGCAAACACAGTCTGTAAGAAAATCTAAGAGCCAACATCATGATTTTATTCGGAGCAGAGCTACAGTTCATGAATGAAGAGGTAAGAGTCAACACACATGTAAGGAGAATGCCATAAAACCAACAAGCACCACTATTCTTCCCAAGGCCGAGAAAAATGGAGGCAACTCCAGCCAAAGCAACCAACACAAACACAAAAAAAGTGAAGGTGGCGACCTCGAGGTAGGGTACGAGTGACTTGCAGTAATTGCACGTCGTTTCCCACATTAATTTCCATCAACCACAACCAAGTACAAGCACACCCAAACTTCCAACACATTGTCCACTATGTTTTCCACATAAAATTTCAATCCAAAATCGAATTGGCCTCCCCACATTAATCTCATAAGTCTTATATGTATATTAAACACTTAGCACCAAAACATTTCATGTCCCACATTCCTTGCTAGTGAAGGATTTCCATTTCATAAAACTTTTCAATTGTCCACAATAATAACAAGTATACCATAAGTGCAATGCACCATAAATACATTTGGCTCGTGCTTGAAGTTTGAACAACATGTAAAAATATATGTGTAGCAAGAATAAACCAAGATGCTTATTAAAAAAAAACATTTCCCCCCTTTCTTTTCTTTAAATTAATTTTTTAGCACAATCATCCTTCATCCATTTCACATGGAAAGTGGCTCGAGTTTATGGGTTTATTCTCAAACTGTAGAATCATTTTTGCAAGGTAGTCATGAGCGCAAATCAAAGAAGCGTCTTTCATCAACATTCACATAAAGGGGTCCCACCTATTTAGTATTTTATTAAATATATATAAGTAATAAGGCATTGCAACCCATTTGGAGGCAGGGATTCCATGTTGCGCTTTTGGGTGTCAACAAGGATATTGTGCAAACACCCTCCTCATGGATATACGCATGCTCCTCCACCTGTCCTTCATGCTCATCCTTATTTACCTCCAACAAGTCCCTATGTCCTTCGTACTTGTCTTCCTTTAATTTCTGCCCTGTATTTTTCAAAGAATCCTTGGTCCGAACTATAGGCCAGTTCCCACTCTTGATGTTGCAATAATCCTCTAATTACATGGAAACCTGGATCTCGTCACTGAACTTCTCATACTCGTCATAGTAAGCCATGCACTCTGCATATATATCCCATGACTTTGGATACTTTAAAAATGGTGCTAGTTTATTTTGATATTATGTTATGAATTCCTTATTTGTCTTCATCTTTTCTTATCCAAGTATGCATACACTCATAAGATGGAAATATCACCATCTCTGATACCATCGTAATGTGAGGGAATATGCTAGGGTTGCTTGTCAAATATAGTTTTGGTTATAGTGTTTATATGTTATTAAACTGATTGAGGACTTTCCACAAACATATTACATATAACACATAGATTGGAATTTTGACAAACATGTTGCATACACCAACCATAAATTAGAAGAGATAATATGACACTTTATTAATAATGTAATCTTGATCACACAATACAATGTCTAGGGATGCTATAGAAGTTGTGACAAATCGACAAATAGTAAACTGAAAAAAAAAAACCAAAACCTGGTGTAAAACTGAAAAAAAAAACCAAAACCTGGTGTAGTGCCCTGATCCCTCCTAGTAGATGGCTTCGCTAATCTACAAAAGGATAACTCCAAATATCCAATCCTCCTCCCATAATGATGCAATAACCTTGTAAACCTTTGCTAAAGACGATGGCGAGCCGACCCAACAACACTCGCTGCAACAATCTGATCACTCGTACCCAAAACAACTCTGCAACTTCAAATCGCAGATGGCCTCGCGGGACAAGACTGGACAACCAGCAGGGCCTCGCGTGACAAGGTTGGACAACCAACAAGGGCCTCATGGGACACTCTATACTCAAACTGCGGGGGTGACTTATGGTACAGTTTCCCAAAATCCCCCAAGCACCTGCAAAATCATAGTACGACCTCCTCTGTAAGGTTCCACCAATCTCCTATGCAAGCCGATCTTCCTCCTACTGAAAACCAAACCCCAAAATATAAGCTCAAATGAAAGGAAAGGTGGGATACATATATACACGTGTATAATTTCAAACTGTCCACTTTATTCAAAGGAAAGGTTGTTGCATGGATCCACAGGTCGTGTATTCAACTTCAATCTGCATTTTCCTCAAAACTAATGGATCTTACATAAGCAATGGGGGCAGGTAATGCTGCCATGCAGCTTGTTTAAATACCTGGCCAATATTTTTTTTTTGCTTATGGGCTATTTGTTGAGGTCATTGCAATTTGACCAATTTAATTCATTACTGAGCAACTCCTTACCCATTGGCCGATTTCAACACCGTGTGGGTCGTATGCATATGTACGTAGCGTGTTGGGTGAGTTCACGCAGCTGGTCGACTTACCTCTCGGTCTGGCCGACTCACAGCTGATGGACTTGCCTCTCTGTCTGATCGACTTACCTCTCGGTCAGGCTGACTCACAGCCGGTCAACCTATCTCTTTGTCTGGGAGAAGAATCCATAAGGAAGACAAGGTTAGAGTTGCACATAGACTCCCATCAAAACCTAAGTCTGCAGTCATTCAAAAGTACAGATATAATTGTACAGGGCCGAGGAACAGATGCCTAGTAACTTTTATGCAGATATATGTACAAAAATTAATTCCCACAAAAGATTTATGTTGGTGAAGCAAGTGGGCTATAAATCCTTCGATTATAGATTATACTGTGATCTCAAATTCCATTAATCTACAAATTCCACTAATCTACAAGGTCATCTTCCTGTTATTTCATTTCTAATGTGATGCCTAGTTGGATTCTCAAGATCTAAACCTCTTATATTTTCCTTTGCATTTCTCTCTTGACATGAACGATGTTGTTAAAAACCTCACTGTTCTATATTTTGACTTGTGATTTCACACTTTTAAGTGGTTAAAATACATACATTTTCATTACATTTGGAATCCCTTCTCCCCACCAGGATTTGATGTTAGATTGGAAATCTAAGTGTGATAGCCAAAACTTATCAAAAATAAAGGGATTGGGATTGGATTTGGATGTACTCACACTAACCCAAGTTAGGTAGATCAACCTATGGTCTAAGTTTGAGCTAGGTAGAAGAACCATCTCTAGAGTACCTCCTCTCCATATAAGAGCTTCTCAGACCACGAATCTATCAAACCTCATTGATATTTGATGTGTATCTCCTCTATTGTTATCCGAAGTGTGGCAATGATTGGTTGTCTACATATCCACTAGCATGAGAATCGAATCTATATTGTGTCTTTGAATGTTCAATTCACCTCCTCCATATGGTGAGTGCCTCCACGTTTTTCCAATTTAAAATATGTGTATGGAAGTCTCTACCTAAGATCTTTGTTTTCCTTCATACACTACTAATGCATGCAATACTTCTAGGAACCTTTTTTTTTTTGTTGTTGTTGAAATATTTAGGCCATACACATTAATAATGATTCTTAGTCTATAAAACTTATTTATTTGTAGCTTGTTGTGATAAATATGTCTATCTCTAAGATCTCCTCAAGTATGATCTATGTTAGGTTCCACAATATTGTTATTCCTCTCGAGAAACTTGTTATAAAATTATTATTTTCATTTCACTTCCTTTCTAGATTCCTTATCCCTCTCAAGAAACTTGCTATAAAATTATTATTTTTATTTCACTTCTTTTGTAGATTCCTTTTTCTATTAGAAGAATGAAATCTTTGTCACATTTTGTTTCCTTGATCATCATTATTGTATGTTTTTATTTTATGATTTTTTTCTAAGGATCCTTTGATTTTCTTTTCCATTAACTCCTCTAATATTCTAGGATATGATATTCATTTTAAAATTTAGGTTGGGTGAGAAATAACTTCTATTCAAGTTGGTTCGGAATATCCACAGTGTTCTTTGCTACTCATCACAGAAACAACTTATCCAGTATCCCTATTTCTTGCATGAAGTACACTACTTGTTCCTCTATTTCTTAAAATTTTTGCGTACTTGATTTTCATCCTATATTTTTTCCCTTAACATTAATATTTTTTGTTGCTTTGAGAAAGGTTGTTCGGATTGCTAGAGCTTCCACTTGCCCTTATTTTGGTAGGTTGAGGTGAGCTTAATTTTCCCCTTGATTGGCTCTCTTTGAAGCTTTTGGAGATTGTCTTCTCGTAAGTTGGTTAGCTGTTTTCCCCATATCATTCTATTATTGTTGGTAAGTCAAATTTAATCATATTTTTATCTGTTAATGGCTCTAAATATTCTTTGTGTGAGTTTTTATCCTCTTCTCCTTATGTTTCCATGCCTAGGATCTCTATTGGATTATCCCCTTCTATTTCCTCTAGTTGACTATTCTTATTTTTCCTTCATTTAGGTTCTACCTAAGGGACCTAAGCACGGTTTTTGTCTGCCTTTAGATTCTTCTTCCACTTCATTCCTCATTGTTGTATCTTTTTTATCCAAATCCTCTACTAAAATATAAAACATTTTTCTCTCTTTGGTTATGCTACTAGAGGGTGCCTTTGATTGTTTTTGCTAGATTTTATTCTTCTTGGTACTTTGACAAAACCTTCTTTATCCTTTTTTTTCTTAGGTTTGGTCTAACCTCCAATTTTTTTTAGTGAGTAGTCCTTGAATAGTTGGACTTGTTCACCACACTTGTAGCACCAAAAGGGTATACACTCATAGTCCAAGGTCTAGGCCCATTCAAAGCCCTAGAATCTATTGCATATCAATTTTGATACGGCTCCTGAGACATTCATGTAAACATAATGTTTTCCACAAGATGTATATTTCCCTATTCCAATGACTCCAGATTCACTAACATAGGTATCCAATGTGTTTTCAATCCCTACTTCTCTTCCTCCTAGAATTCTTGTGGCAGAGACAATAGGTGAATCTAAACCAAGGCTTCCAAAAAGTCTTCTTTTTCCAGACTAAATTTTTCCACCCAATATCTTAGGTAAATCCCCACATAGTTGAATAAATAGAGGCCCTCTTTAAACATTTTCCCCCATCCTTTTATGCAACAAAGATGGTTGTGAAGAAGGATTTAGAGCCCAATTTTAGATCCACTTTTCCTTTGGGATTCCAATGTGATTTAACCCACCATATCAATTCCTTTTCAAAGAGCCAAATTATCATAAACTTTCCTATTACATCATGACCTTTTTTGAACTAAATATGGCCACCAATATTTTTGGAAGTGACCTCATACCTAGGATTAAATGATATTTTTGAAGGAAATCCCTATTTCAATGTATTGTATTTTTTCTTCACCTAATTGGATGACTCTCTTAGTTTTTTGATAGCCTCTTTCACCCCCTTATTTATCAAACCTCCTAACGTGTCACCACCCATCTCTACTTTCTTTCCTGCCTCACTTGTGATTATTTCTTTGAATGCTGGTGCACTTTTCTTAGGATTCGTCACTATCATGATTTTATCTTGACATTTGAGCACTAATGAGTGAAACCCTAACCTTATCCTAACTTGCATGGACCTCCTTTAGTTTTAATCATATTAATCCTCCAAGATTTCTTCATTTTATTGTGTGTTCCCTTGCTTGACTTATCATTTTAAGTATTACCCATATAACATAGTTACTATTAGCTTGTCCATTGGATGTAGCTTGGGTGGTTGGGAAGAATGATTGTTACCCTCCCCACCCAGGTTCAAATCCTTGGAGTGACACGTTGTTCTCTTTAATGGGTCTATAAGATGCTCTTGTTGTTGAGCCCTCAATACTATGAAAATGCTCTACCACCCCATGTTCTCTTGCAGATTTAAAGGAGGTTTTACGTGGACGTAGTGAGCACCAATATCCGATGTTGTGAACCACATGAAAAAAAAAATTATTGTTGGGACCAGGCCGAAGTGGAAAGAAGGATGATCGTGGGAAATAAAGCGTGAAGAAACGGAAGTAACAGCTGGAAGGTAACACAACACGCACGCATGCAAGAAAGCGTGCACAAGGAAAACAATAACTGGAGGAAGAACAACACGCGTGCATTGGAGGAAGACCTAACGTTGGTAGGGTTAGGGTTTTGGTAATACATTGTAAATGGCTAAAGAGCCTGATATATATAAATAGAGATACGCAGGTATCATATAGAAGTTGGTTCGCTTTTGTATTAGTTCAGCTTTTGTAATGTCCTATCATAGCTATGTACGAGTTGATGCATTATGTAATGCTGCTAGGAACCATTTTTGTAAGTTGTTGAGCTAAGAACAGAGGAGAAGAGAAATATCTAAGGATTAGATCACAGACTGTGGAGCCTGGTGCAATCTAGTTTGCCTCATGCAGATCTTACCCATCTGAGGAAATTGTAAGCACGCAACACTAGAGATGCAAAACTACCATAATAAAAGAGCCAAGAGACAAATCTTTGTGGACGTAGCCTAGGAGGGGGTGAGCCATGGTAATATCTGTGTAATGTGATGAATGCATGTATATCTTTGTTTTCTTCCAGCAGTTAATTGTTATGATGAATGAATGAGTTAATACATTGTTTTGGACTTCGATTGTGTTGTTCGGGAAATAAATTGCGAAAGATATATGCACACCCATGAGTAATAGTAGATTGCAATAACGATTCATAGTATATGGCTCGTAATAATAAACCCTATCTCATAATCAATCCTAGGATGTAAACAACTGATTCTTACAACCACCCGTTTAAAGCTATCTCGGGTGAGAATGCGCAATGCACTCTGTGTACTGTGTTGCCTTCTGGTTTACCAAGAGGGCCGATATTTTTAGAGGCTTTGTTGGAAACCCAAAAGACATGAACCCTAGGTCAATAATTCAGACGGTAGAGGAGAGTAGTAACCAACAAATGGTTATGTTGTTGGGTTAGAAGGAACAAGAGAGGATTGAGTAGATGAGATAGATTGAACGAGAAAAGAACGAGAGAAACAAGAAGACCAATGAGCCATTAGAAGGGAATGTTGAGACATTGGAACCCCATGAAAGAAGAAAGCGAAGGCTGGTTGAGAACCAAAGAGCTAGAGTTTGCACAACAAGACAATAGAAACCCTAGAATCACACCTCGCAAATATCTGGATAAATACAGGTTTAATGATTTACACAAAGTCTTTTTCTGTGATTTTCCACATCTACTATAGGAGTGGATACTAAGGTTGAAGGATAACCATGCGATGAACCGTATCTGACAGATATATTGGACTCAGGTATAGATTGATCAGTTACAA
>ML819715.1:48890-58956 GCA_009831015.1 Picea engelmannii | reverse complement strand
TCACGTTTGCAAGTGTGTATAAGGACGGCAACAATACCCACCCATTCTTGATCTTTTTTATTTTAGTAAGTTGCAACAAGAAGTTAGGGTCTTCCTTAGCGCCCAGTCTTTTTAGAAAGGTCTCTTCAAATTGGTCCCAGGTCTTGATACTTTTGCTAGGGAGACTATTGTACCACCTCCTAGCATCACCACATCTTCAACATCATCACTCACAGGATTAAGTTGGAAAAAGGCCCAAAAGTTATCCAAATGCTCTTTGGCAATAGTCACATCATTACTGGAAAACTTGTGCAACCACTTTTCAAACTTAGAAGGCATATGTCGAGGGTATCCTAGGATAGCAAAAATGTCTAAAGGCTTGAAGATGTTGGATACCCATTGCCTTTGAGCCATTGTAGATAAAGGAAGGTTTCCACCGAACAAGGATTTTACTACAGGTGAGTTGTGAGGAAGCCTTCTCTTGTACGTCTTAGGAGGGTTAGTGTATCTCCTTGAGCTTTGTGGAGTTGCCAAATAGTCCCTCTAGGATTATCAAAGGAAGGTGGGGGAACAACCCTCGACTCGCTAGGTAATCTTGTAAGATAAGGGATTCAAGAGAAGTTTACCAAAGATGTGTCGTTTTAAGGAGAATGACTCGATCCTCCCTAGCAACGGCGCCAAAATATTATCGCAGGATTTGTACTTATGCAAATCCCACAACAAGATCCCCGAATCTTGTGTAACTATGGAAGAAACTACCATTGTCACCATAGTAGGATCTTCCCTCATTTTAGCGATTGAAGAGTTCCACCACAAGGGAGGCTTCCCTAGTGACCGCTAAGGATCAAATAGCAAGTTTAGTATCCAATCCTATTGCCCCCTATCTTGATCACTAGTTTTCTCATCTAGGTCTAGGAGAGAGAAGAGTTTGAAGGTGATTTTTGTACCTGGCCCGAACAAGAACACTTTGCAGCATATATATAACAACTTCCGAGCTAAAGTATGCAACAAAGACCTCTTTTGGACACAAGACAAGTTAGATTGCTATGGTTGTTGCAGATTGCAGCAGTAAATCAGTCTTATAACAGCAATGAGTAATTTGTAACAGAATTAATAATCAGTGCTCAGAAATACCACAACTGACCATGAAAAGTAAGCATACAACCAATAAAATATTATCCAATTGTTAGAGGGAATTTCTGAGTGAGTTAATCCACCTTTAGATGAGTGTATGCAGCAAATTAATGTTGTTTTAGATGGCTGTAGCAAACTTTTATAACAGCAGCAAAAAATATTACAAGTTTATTAGGGTTAGAGTTAGTAGGGTTAGTAGAATACTTGAGAGATTTAAAAGAGAGGTTTGTCAATCACTTTCACCACAAGGGTTGTTTCTATTGAGATTGGATAGCAAGGAAGGTCTTCGCCATGCATGGCATCCTAGCATGGAGAAGGACAATGAAACTTAACCAAGTTGATGGGTTAATCTTTTTCTTAAAGTTGTACTTAGGAAAAAGTACATTAAATAGGTTATATTTTAATGATGACTTAATGAGTACTTTTATAAAGTTAAAGTGAGAAATAATTTAAGTCATGGTCTTTTAATCTTGACCATTGATCTCATAAAGTGTGTGAGGATCAATCTTGGCCCTCCATCCTTTTGGAGATAGGGTTTCTCACTTGTTCATTGAGTAAAAATGAGATCAATTTGGTGAGGGGTGCATTATGCACAAGAGAGGGGCAAAAGAGATACAATAATAATAATTTGACAAAACACCAACATTTTCTAACATATCTTAATTTAATTTTTATTCCACAAATTTTCTTATTTTTATGAGCTTGCCTCAAAAAATTGTTCTAGATTGCTCTCTCTTTTTTCCACCCTACTTAAACTTCCAACAATATGTAGTAGATCTTTCAATAATTTTCCCTTTCAAGTCCAACCATTCCACATGTTTTGGCAAAAACATTCTCACAAGCATTTGATTTAGACAAATGTATTTTAGTCATGGAAAATGTGAATTGCATATGACAAAAGAGCTTCATCAAAAGTACAACAAATTGAGCAGAGATCTATTTATCTTAGGCTTATTTACTAATCAATTTTACTTGGACATTTATATATGCATTGTTTAATGTCAAGTAGTTTACTTGGAAATTTCTTACTCTTGCCTAAAGGCTCAACAATTGAATACGAATTTGTTTATGTAGTCAGTAATCATTGGTAAGTACACTTTTGTACCTAAGGTTTCAATACATTGTGATTTTGTACCTAAGGTTCCAGTTCATTGTGATCTTTTCCATGTGTAGCTTACCCCTAGAAATATCTTTCATCTCTTAGAGATCTTTGCCTTTTCAAGATTATACGATAATGTAGATTTTCATCATCATTTCTCTTTGTATCTTTCCCCATTGTAAATTCATAATAAAAAACAAAAATATGATTTAACAATAATAAGTCATGCATCAAATTAAATTGTCTAGGGCTACTAAATAGTGAGCTGATGAAATATTAATTGTGAAATCTAATTACACTATCATCATTTAATATATATTTCCCCATTCTAAATTCATAATAAAAAACGAAAATATGATTTAACAATAATAAGTCATGCATCAAATTAAATTGAATAGGGCTACTAAATAGTGAGTTGATAAAATCTTAATTGTGAAATCTAATTACACTATCATCATTTAATATATATAGATATAATTAGGTTTCATACATCCAAGGATTTTTTAATATATTTTCATCTTTAATTTAGTATAGTTTTTTTCTACTTGGAGTTTCTTTGTCAACATGAGAAAATGGTAAAATGTCCTACCATGATATTGAATAACCCTTTGTCTAAGAGGCCACAAGTGGGGGGTATCGATAACATCAAATTTGTCCAAGCCCTGCACTTTGTCCCACCCATTTCTCACAAGCATAAGCGAAAGCACAAGCACAAACATGTCATTGGAGAGGAAACCCTAGTGGGGGGGAATAAAAACATCGTGTTTTCACCCAGACACGCAAAGCCATCATTGACAAAAGTATAAGTTTTCAACATTAGATGTCTTCATCTATTGTCTCCATCATAGTCTTCAATATTTGTCTTCCAAAGGTTCTCAAATTTTTTATATTACTTGTAAATAAAATTAGTATTACATGTTGGATGAACAATAGATCTTCCAAGCAAAGTCTTGGAAATAATTCATACATATGACCAAACATGTTATGTCAAAAACCATTGACCCTTACATTGAAACAATCAACTTTGTCTAAAACTTGATTCAAAAATTTGATTGAAGATAACGTTATTTAAATTCTCTACAAAACTTATCTAAGAAAAAATTTCCAGGTTACACTACCCATGGAAAATCCTTGAATAATTCCCCTCATTTCAAGGATGGTACCCAGGGTAAACCCTAGACTCTTCTGGGCACAAGGTCGATTAACAACAGGGCTCAAAGCCATTACAATAGTATACTCGTTAAGAGCTCAACATGTCACTTGCGAGAATTAAACTTAGGTGGGGAGGATAACATCATTCCTCCCAACCATCCAAACTAAACCCGAATGACATTATCTAATATATTTTTGTTTACAATTTATTTAAAAATGAAAATTAATTATTATTTTTCATATAGAAAAAAAAAACATTAAAACCAAAAGGTTTTATTTAGAAATAATTAAATATTTTTATAGACCTTATATCCTTTTTCAAATCCTTGTTTCTTCTCTAACAATAAAAGTATCACAACCTTTAATGCCAAGATGACTCTGTTTATATATATTGCATATGTTTACCTATAGAAGATGAATTTGATTCAAAAATTTGATAACCTTCTAGTTGATAATGTCAGGTCAGGGATGGCAAAAAATAACTCCACACTTGATGATTTATGCACTAGTATGATAGGTAAGACTCTTGGTCTTCCCAAACAGGTGACCGTTCCTATCATCTACGACTCTTCATATTTACATATAGTTACAAGCACCCCTAAAGGGATTATGTGTCCAACATTCCCCCCCTTAATCCGAAGGGGTGTGTGTGAGTCCAAGCACCATTCTAAACTTCTCAAATTTTTCTCTTCTAAGCGCTTTGGTGAAGATGTTTGCAATTTTCTCATTTGTGGAACAATGTCTTAAGCAAATAGTCTTGGCCTCTACATGATATCAAATCAAGTGATACTTTGTGTTGATGTTCTTAGTTCAATCATGGAATCTGGGATTCTTAGCCAACTTGATTGCAGATGTATTATCAACTAGAAGAGTAGAGTTCACTTGTTTCTTGTGCAAATCTTTAGGTATTTTCCTGAGCCACACAATCTCCTTCGTCACTTCTGCAGCTACCACATATTCTTCCTTTGTTGTGGAATCTGTTGGAACTGATTGTTTGTGTGATCTCTAGGAGACAGTTGTTAATCCAAGACTCGTGAGATAACCTGAAGTTGACACTCCATTTTCCTTATCCCCATCAAAATATGAATCAGAATAACCGATCAGGTTGAAGTCATTTACCTTAGAGTACTTGAGTCCAAAATGTTGAGTTCCTTTCAAGTATTTTAGAGCTCTCTTTGCAGAAGACCAATGTCCTTCACAAGGTTTGTGCATGAACCTAGAAAGAGATCCAACAACAAATGAAATGTCTGGTCTGGTGGTAGTAAGATAGATAAGACTTCCCACATGTTGTCTATACTTGGTTGCATCCTCAAATTCATTCCCTTCTTTTGATGTGAGCTTCAAGTTTTGTTCCATTGGAGTAGAAACATGATTGCACTCAGCCATGCCAAACTTGTTCAACGATTCTCCAATGTACTTTTTTTGGGAGATGAATATGTACTTTGGATTATGTATCACTTCAATGCCCAAATAGTAGTGAAGATGTCCCAAATTTGTCATCTTGAATCATTTCTTCAACTCTTTCTTTATGGATGCAATGTAGTTCTCATTGTTCCTTGTTATAAACACATCATCTACATATACTACAAGATATACAACATTTTTTCCAACTTTCTTGACAAACAAAGTTGCATCGTCAAGATTGAAATGCTTGAAATTTAATTTCAAAAGATGCTCAGTTAGCTTTTAATACCATGCTTGCAATGCTTGTTTCAATCCATACAAGGATTTGATGAGTTTGCATACATTATGTTCTTGTCCCTTCACAACAAAGCCTTATGATTGAGACATGAATACATTCTCTTTCAAGTCTCCATTCAAGAAAGCAGTCTTCACATCCATTTGATGAATTTTCTATCCATTTTGTGCTACCATGGAAAATAGAGTGCAGATGGTTTCCCATTTGTTGTGGGGGGGGGGAAGTCTCCTCATAATCAACACCTTATTTCTATGCAAGTAATTTTGCCACGAGTCTTTCTTTGTGCTTGTCAAGTGAGCCATTTGATCTGTACTTGTTCTTGAATACCCACTTGCAGCCAATTGGTTTGGTTCCATATGAAGGGTCCACCAACTTCCATGTCACGTTCTTGATGAGAGCCTCATATTCCTTTTGCATGGCTTCTTTCCATTCATTATGAGAAGTGGCTTCTTTAAAGGAATTCGGTTCAAGGTTAGTAGATAAATTCAACTCACAATCATATGAAACATCTATATCTTCTACATCACCTGAGTTTGAATTATCTACATTACCTCCATCTTGTTTTGAGGACAATCTGGTTCCTGTCTTCCTGACCTCATCAGGATGAACACTTTCAAGTGTTTTTGTGAGCCATTTTGGAGGACCTTTCTGAGATGATCCTGGTTGCTCGACTGATTGAGATGGTGTTGAGTTCCCATCAAGCCTCAGCTTTTCAATCTTCTCGGTCATATCATCCAATTGAACTTCAGGTTCAAATGAAGTGGCAAGAACTCCTTCATGTGGGGAAGATGGTGCTTCAAAAGGAGATTCTAGAGATTGACTCAAGATAGGGATCCCCCCTTCAAGATGTGGAACCTCATCATCAAATTCATGATATGTCTTTACACGAGTGAATTTATCCAGATGATCAAGCTACCTCTCAACAGTTTTTTCTTTCTTGGTGGATTCAAGAAAGATCACATCTCTGGAAAGGATGAACTTCTTGTTTGTCTCATTGTAAGGACAATACCCCTTGGTGGTATTTGAGTACCCCAAGAAGATGCACGCCCAACTCCTTGCATCAAGCTTGCTTATTTTCTCCTTAGGAATCAATGCATAGAAAGTGGAACCAAAGACCCTGAGATGCCTCACTGAAGGAATGCGGCCATACCACATTTCATATGGAGTCTTGTTTTTTATAGCATGAGATGGACACTTGTTTTTGACATAAATTGCACATAGAATTGCATCACCCCAAAAAAACAATTTAACATTCTTGAAAAACATCATGGAATGAGCCATATTTAGAAGTGTCATGTTCATTCGTTCAGCTACATTGTTTTGTTGAGGATTGTATGGAACTGTTGTTTGGTGTTTGATCCCATGTTGGCGAAGGTAACTTTCAAATTCATTAGATGTATATTCTCTTCCATTATCAGTGTGAAGAGAGCTACTACAAGACTAAGCTTCATTTTGAATCCACACAGGAAAATTTTTAAATGTTTCAAAAGCTTGTGACTTATCTTTCAGCAAATACACCCAAGACGTCCTGGTGTAATCATCAATAAAGGTCATTATACATTTGTTTCCATTTGCAAAAGGAACAGGCATAGGACCGCATAAATATGAATGAGTCAGTTCAAGTCTTCTATATGCTCTAGAGGTAGAATCATGGAAAGGTTGTTTGTTATGCTTTCCAAGAATACAAGCATCACATTGTTTTAGTTTTCTAGGAATGGTAGGCAGACCAGGAATACCATTCTTTCTCAGTAAACGAAGACTGTCATAATTGATATGACCAAATCTAGCATGCAACAAAAGACTAGATGGCATTATACCTTCACCGTGATTAGAGAGGTATGCAACATTGTGTGTATGGGTAGATGTCCCATTCAACTTCAGCAGTCTTCCATCTTCCACTCCTATCATAACAAGCATGTTATTAGAATCCTTTCGCACTTCAATTTTGCCACCGATCATGTGAACAAAGTGGCCTTGTTGTCTGATGAGCACAAGGGATAGCAAGCTCCTTTTTAGCTCAAGAAGATAGAGTACATTGTGCAAAAGAAAATCCAGAAGTCCAGGCAACTTAAGCTTGATGGTGCTTATTCCCGAGGGCTTGAGGTTGGACTTGTCTGCAAAATACACTATGCCATCTATATTGTCATTGAAGTCTTCAAAAAAATCTTTTTGAAGTGTCATGTGAGAGGTTGCACCTATGTCAAGAAGCCACTTATCTTTCCAAGGACTATATGCAACGTTAAATAAATCTTTTGTTACTCCTATATTGCAGTGAGCAACAATGTAATGGGAAGATTCGGGCGGATTACCTTTTGTTGGTTCTATGGGTTTACCTTTGTCTTGTTTCTTATGTTTGTCTTCTTTGATCTTGTCCCATGGAACTATGCAGTCATCTGCTTTATGTGACCCATTCTTTTTGCACCGAGTACAATGGAGATTGGATCTATCATTTTGGTTGTGTCTACCCCCCCCACTGCCTATGAAACTCTTTCTTCCACGTCCTCGTCCTCTTTTGTTGCTTTCTCCTATGGAAAAATCAGGTGGTTTACTCCTATCTTTCGGAGCAAGGTAAATCGTTTCGCTAGTTGAAGGAGTTGGCTTCTTTCCAAAGGCTTTCTCACGATCTGCAACTTTCTTTACCAATTTTTGAAATGTCATGGATTTCATTTGATTACTTGCTTGCAACGATTCAAGGTAGTGAGAATATGTAGGGTAGAGGGCCTTAATGAAGGTTGTGAGAGGGAGATCAATCTTCACTCTGGTGGCTTCAATGTCATGCATTATGGCTATGATTTCTGAGGCTAGAGCCATAGGGTCATCATTCTTCAACTCTAGCTTGAAGATCTTCAACATTAGTTGTATGAGTTCAAGCTCAAAGTGTGTGTCATAAAATTCATTTAGTCTTTTCAAGGCACCATAGGAATCACTAATGGAAGCAATATGACAACTCACCTCTTCACTTATTGTCGCAGAGATTACTGCATATGTCTTTTGGTATTTGTCTTCCCATATTTCACGTTCTTTGTCTATGGTCAGAATGACTGGTTTTCTGTGAGGTCTGCTACTCTTTGTCTTTAATACCGATGCTTCTTCTTCTTCTTCTTCTTCTTCTTCTTCTTCTTCTGATTTTGCATCTTCTTCAGGGATTTTGCTGCTCTAAGGGACTTATTTTTCTTTGCAAATCCCTTTCCATAGATCGTTGAAGATCAGTGTGATTTTGATCTTCCTATACCATTCTCTGTAGTTCTCCTTGCCAGTCAACACCACACCGACAATGGAGATGAGGGAATGCATTGTCTTTTGTTTTCTTCACACACGTTAGCAAATAAAATATAATGAAACTGCACCAGTAAAGTTTTATTGCTATTGCACCAATCAACAATTGGAATGGACTACTCACTCAAATTTAAGTAGGTTACACTCGAACTGGCATCATTCAATCATCAACATCCATGCAAAAGATTGTGTATAATAGATATCAGCTATCAATATACTTGCAGTGAACCAGAGAATAGATATATACCAGCGATACTAATAGATACCAGCGAATGATATATATCGGTGATAATGATAAATTGAATGAATATACCACTTATCGATACCAATGCCTAGAAGTGGCCTCGACATATGGGTACCTTGACTTGAGCTCGTTCTCTCGTTGTCATCGATTTCTCATTGTGGTTGGTCTACAACTTGTTGTGGAGAATAATAACCATGAACTCACATATTCGAGATATGCATTAAAGGGAACACCTAGTCAGTTAGTGGCATGTGATTGGACGTAGATAGGGATGTCTCGGTTCTTGCAGGTCATGGAATGGATACCAATAGCGAATGGATAGGTAGATACCAGCAACGAGTGGATACCAGTAGCGAATGGATACGTAGATTTCTAGCAACGAGTGAAAAGGGCGTGAGTCTCTCCAAGTCGAAAGGGCATGAGTGTTTCTAGGTCGGAATTTAGGGTTTCCCAGGTCTACGAATAGAGGAGGTTAAATAGAAGTGCATCGACTAGCACCAAGGTCGACGGGCGTTTAGTGTAGTGGATCGTTAGTCGCTCGCTAAGGGTTAGGTCGTCGAATGGAGCGTTAGGTTTAGCACTTCAGGTGTCGACCGAAAACTTCGACCAGTGTGAGGGCGTGAGAGAGGCGCTCAATGTGTTGGAGAGAGGTGCACTTAGACAAAGAATAACCAGAGAGAAGGTGCGCGGAACAAATAGACTGGAATGACCAAAGAACAGAGAATCAATCAAAACTGAGGAGAGGCATTTTATGTACCCTAGGGGAAAGGAAACGTCAGGAGTAATTACGGAGTTAGCACTGGCTCTAATACCACTGTCAGGTCAGGAAGAGAAGGTGCACGAGACAAACAGACTGGAATGACCAGAGAACAGAGAATCAATCAAAACTAAGGAGAGGCGTTTTATGTACCCTAGGGGAAAGGAAACATCAGGAGTAATTACGGAGTTAGCACTGGCTCTAATACCACTGTCAGATCAAGGAGAGAAGGTGCACGAGACAGACAAACTAGAATGACCAAAGAACAGAGAATCAATCAGAACTGAGGAGAGGCGTTTTATGTACCCTAGGGGAAAGGAAACATCGGGAGTAATTACGGAGTTAGCACTGGCTCTAATACCACTGTCAGGTCAGGAATGGAAGAAAATAACTCCACACTTGATGATTTATGCATTAGTATGATAGGCAAATATATACAAAATTGTATGACTCTTGGTCTTCCCAAACAGGTGACCGTTCTTATCATTTAAGACTCTTCATATTTACATACAGTTACAAGTAACACACTCCTAAAAGGATTGTGTGTCCAACAGATAACTTTGTTTAAAAATCAATTCAAAAATTTGATTGAAGTTAATGTTATTTAAATTCTCCACAAAATTTATCCAATATATCTTTATTTATGATCTATTTAAAAATGAAAATTAATTATTATTTTTATATAAAAAAGAAACATTAAAGCCAAGAGTTTTTATTAAAAAATAA
>ML819715.1:28201-47041 GCA_009831015.1 Picea engelmannii | reverse complement strand
ATGGTGAAAAAATATAAAATGTAGGAAATCAAATTAGCTTTTCGAATATATAATTTTATTTATGGAATTTTAGTGTGATTATGTAAAGTTTGAGTTTTTCTAATGATAGTATATTATTTTTCTTGCAAAATATATTGCATATATTCATGTTAGTACATGTGTTGACTACCTAAAAGATGGAATTTTCTTAAAATAATTTGTACAATCGTAGAGAACGCTTGGTTCTTGTGCACTGATATTTTTCAAAATTTTTAGCATTCATATCATATTTTTTTAATATTATGAAAGTCATCATAGCCTTGAAATTGCAAGGTCAAGCATTAGTGTAAGGTTTGAGGGCCTTAACATAATTAAACAAATAATTTATTTTTTAGATTCTAGATCTCGGTCTATAGCATATGTATAATTTTTATAATGGGTAAAGCAATAAAAAGTTATAGCAATAACGAAAAATGTATGTATTATAAAAATATGTTAATACAAAAATAAATTAAAAATAAAAAATTATATATATATATATATATATATATATATTTGGAATATACAAATTTGGATCTATATGTGTGTCTAGTTTCATGAGCGAGGGACTTGTGCAAGGAAAATTTTATGGGCTAAATTTCGCCCATGGGTTAATTTTCCATGCTTTTTCCCAAAAAAGGATTCGCCAATTTCCATTTTTTCTAAAAATGATTCGCCCAAATTCCATAGGATAAAATTATTTTACCTTGAAAATCGCCAAAATTTTATAGAAACTATATAAGATGCTTAGAAATTTGAATATTCTTACAAAAATGTTGTCAAACATTTTATAGTTTGCATATTAAAGACTAGTAAGATTCGCATAGGTTTCTACATTTTAAGATAAGTTTTCACCCTTAAAATTATCCCTAGATTTGTGTAGCCAATATAAAAATGACATGAAAAATGGAGATATTGAGAGGCATCGAAAAGAGGGAGGTTTTGTTGTTTTTGCAGTCCGAATCACCAGAGTCATACCAAACCTAAATCCAAAGCAATCAAGTCAACAAACAAGTGGGTGAGTAGAAAGACTCTTGTCGAATTAACAAAAAAAAAATGTACACCAAATAATGCACACACATTACAAAACATGCACGTTGAGAATTATGGCTTGGACAAGAACTTTCACACAGGTTCCATGTGAACATGCAAGAAGTAGTTCGAGATATTTTCTAAAAGTAATTGTATTTTGTAATTCGCTTTAGTTAGAAAGTGAAAGTCTTATTTTTGGCAATCAAGTATAACAAGTGTATTTCATGCATGCATGCATGACTTAGACTAGGAGTAATATTAGAAATAGATTAGGTTTTGGTCTCAGCTAAAACTATAAAGATAAGTCAAGATAGAGAGTTCAGAAACACATGAACAGTTGAGCAGGTTGAGCAACTGAGAGAGAGAGAGCAGGCAGCCAGGGAATAAAAGTTTCCGGGCAGCAGGTACTTTGAGACAGTAGTCTGTACAGTTATGTACATTCATACGAAAGTCAGGATAGTCGTGCAGATATTACCATACGGATCCATAGAGTCATATGGACAATGTCGTACAGATATGTACCATTGTACTAAAAAATATGTACAGTTGTACGGACATATTTGTACAGTTGTACAAAAAAATTTATACAGTGGTACAAACAGGTCATACAACGGTTTTTTGTTGTTAGTGGTTTTTTTTCAACAGGTTGTACCTCTCAGTTGGGCTATACAAGCTCAATTCAAGGTGATTTCGATAACCGTGTAGCTGCTAGTTTTAAGCAGCTTATGGTGGTTTCCTTGTAATGTTTTAGAAGGAATGAAAAGCTAGTTTTGAAGGAGTAATTACCTATGTATGTGTGAAATTGTTCATGCTTCTGTTATTTGATTTCCAACTATTATGTGATTAATGTTATGGTCTGAAATGTATATTTTCATTAATTAAATTCAACAATCTACTTATTTGATTGAGATCGTAAGGACTTTAGTCACCTAGGGCTTGGAATTTTTAACATGGTATCAAAGCTTATTTCTCTGATTGAGATTCTCTAGGATTTGCAGTGGTAAATCAATTGCAGGGAAGAAGGACCAATAATGAGGGGGTTTCAAAGTTTTTCAGATTTAGGAGTTTGTGCATTAGATCTCAGAGATGACATCAGCTAGCCTTGGGTTTGAGGAAAAATTGGATGGTTCCTCGAATTTCTTATCATGGAAGGTGAGGGTTACACTTTTACTAAAAGAGAATGATCTATGGGATATTGTCAAGGATGTTGCTACTTCGCCTACAAATCTGGAGTAGTTGATTTCTCATAACAAGAGGAAAGTGAAGGCCAAGCAAATGATCTTGGATGCCATAAAGGATCATCTATTCCCTCATGTATCCGGGAAGAAGACAATGAAGGAAATGTTTGATCTCCTAGTTAGTCTCTACTAGAGTCGAAACATAAACAGGAAGATGATATTGCAAGACAACCTCAGATCCATAGTGATGACCAAATCAAACATAGTCACCAATTACCTTATGAAGATCACACAAATTTGTGGTCAACTTGCAATAGTTAGGGAGAAGGTTGAATATGCAAAGTTAGTGAAGAATGGATTCCCGACTTCGTGGGAACCATTTGTCAAAGGAGTAATCACTTGTGTATGTGTGAAATTGTTTATGCTTCCACTATTTGATTTCCAACTATTGTGTGATTAATGTTATGGTTTGAAATTTATTTCTACATTAATTAAATTCAACAATCTACTTGTTTGATTGAGATCATAAGGACTTTCATCACCTAGGGCTTGGAATTTTTCACAGTGCACGCACTTCAAAAAATCGCATGCGCTTCACAAGTGTGTTATTTTAACATAAAAAAATGATTTTAGTAATTTTTCCATAACTTTTTACCCCAACATCCATTTTTGGAGATTTTTAGGTCATTGGAAATGTCTTGAAGAGCTCTACAATGTTTACGCTAGGGTCTTTTTATGTTTCTACACAAATAATTGCATATTTCAAAAGAATAGAAAATGAATGTATGGGTCATGATTGATAGCTCAAACCACCACATAGTCCCTCTAACAGGGATATTTGGTCTACAAGGGTAATACGGGTACTGTTAGGAAATTTTGCACTTAAGGAATGGGTTTCATAGACATGACCATTGTAAGGGGAAGAAAGCATGAGAATTAAGCTCTAAATGAAGCTTCCTGGGCCATGAACAAGGATTCAAACCACCACAGGAGCCCCCTAGAGTGGATCTTTTGCCTCCGAGTCAAATATGGTTCATGTGGATTTTCAAGTAATAAAGTGGAGGAGAGTTGAACTTCTTAATTTATATTAAATCAATTGCGAAAAAAATTATGGCAGTGATTACAAAATGAAAACATGAGTTGGTGGAAAATTGGGAAAACCTTAGGCAACACATAAAGTAATACTAATAATTAGAACGTGAAGTGCATCTTCCCTTCCCATTATAAGTGTTTATTGGTATTTCCTCTATTCACTCCTTGTACTAAAAATTTCAACATGAAGTTCATCTTCCAATTGTTAGTGTTCACTAGTATTTCCTCTATCCACTCATTGTCATTCTTTTTATCTATGTTATTTTTGTTTGTTCGTTTTAGACATCCAAAAAATTGAAATCCTATTAACTTGGACCCAAATCTCTTTAATCTTCCATTCTGCCTATCTCACCCTCTACTTAATCTCCTACTTTGTGTGCGTGCCTTCTTCAACTCTCCCAAGTGTATCTTTGACATGAATAAGAATTTTGTTTGATAACCTAGATTGCTTCAAATCTCCTAATCTTGTCATTCCACTAGCTAGTCATGACATCTTGAATGTAGAATCCCAATCTAGAGTAGCCTTAAAATGACATTCCATTATTAATTAAGTGCACATAAATCATCCATTGATAAGCTACTAATGTATATAAGAAAGTGAATAAAGTTTGTATTTCTTCTAAAGCCTTGGTTT
Organism: Picea engelmannii; assembly: GCA_009831015.1. Taxonomy (NCBI): domain Eukaryota; kingdom Viridiplantae; phylum Streptophyta; class Pinopsida; order Pinales; family Pinaceae; genus Picea; species Picea engelmannii. Next base: position 43,087 of record ML819715.1, on the reverse strand, counting down.
TCACCCTAATATAATTGCTCCATTTATACATCAATATTTATACCAATACATAAATATTACCTATCAATTGGTTGTAAAATTTATATCAGAAAAATATTACATATTGGTTGGTTGTAAAATGTATAGTAAAAAAAGAATAAGGTACCTAAAAATCAGCTCAAGGGGTTATCCTAACCAGTCGTAACCAATGTTGTTAGGAATTTATCTAGCTCTATGCTAGCAAGTTCCCAATTCTAATCCCCCTGGGCAAGGCACACTAGTCTACACTAACTAGTTTAATAGGGATGCCATCCACAGATGTGGAAGCATCCCTTGGGTTTCCTGTGAGGTTTTCCTTGGAACAATAGTTACATACAATATTTTGTAAATGATGGTTGTAAGTAAAATAATTATGTTGTTTATGAATTTTTTACTTTAAAGTTTTGGTCAAATAAATTGGCTTTAGCTTTGATATGTTTGCAGTATTTATAATTTTCAATTTTGCGCATTTGATTTTAAATTTCCTCTATATTGAATAGACGTTTAACATGAAGTTTACATTTGTTTCAAGGTCTACTATTTTTCGAAGCATAACTGCAACGGTTGCAAGAGCTATACTATAAAAAAAAATGAAGATGGTAAAACTTTGGCCACAATAAAGTATTCTAGAAGTTGCAAATTTGTTAATCTCTAAAAGGAAATCGAGGATGACGGTTATAAAAAATATCAATTGAGTTATCAATGAAGTGGAACAACCCTTTTATTCCAATGCAATCAATTGAGTTATCAATGAAGTGGAACAACCATTTTATTCCAAAGCAAGAGCACAAGTGGAATGTAAAAGAAACAAGGATTGAAGTTGAAGAAAAAAATCGAAAAGCCTGTCTTAAAACATGGGACGATATGTAAAAAAAGCAAAGCTTGAATCAATAGTAGCACCTATACTTGAACCATCAACCCTTGTTTTTGCACTAGTAAATGTAGATCAAAATACACCTCTAGATTTATCCGCTCATTACAAGTTCAAATTAGTAAGCTTTAGTAGCTTATGAGTACTTATACGTAAAATTAAGAATTTTAATTAGATGGACTGCATCATCTTCCATCATATCAATCTTACTCCACTAGCTCTTCTAAATCATTGTGAAATACCACCTTCTTGATGATATTGCATCGTCTTGTACCTTGTTCTCCACTCCCATGTACAGTTCCACTACCTAAGTACTTAGCCCATAGGTAGAATGAGAACCCTTGATATTATTTCAGAATCAATGATCAAGATTTCTTCAATGTATCTATAAATACCATCTTCTAATGAATACAGACATGAAGTTGGTTTTGAATTACCTTTGGTTTTCTCTCTAGATATTTAGGGACAAATAGCCAAAGATGATTCAAAACCAAATTCATGCCATAGAGATAACAAAAGATAATTCAAAACCAACTTGATGTTTGTATTCATAAACAATATTTTATTTATGTATACACAGAATAATATTTTATTTATATATACATTGAATAAATCTCGATAGTTGGTCTTGTCAAAAGAATATCTTAAGGGTTCTCATTTTACCTTTGACTAAGTACCTAGGTAGTGGAATTGTAGGTGGAAGTATAGAATGAGGTAAGAGATGATGGAAGATCATCTCGAAGGTGGTAGTCGAGAATGATATATAAGAACTAATGCAACAAGAAGTATCTAATGGAAGATTTTAGTGCATCTAGTAAATCCTAATTTTACATATAATTACTTACCAATATCTTTGGTTTTCTCTCTAGATATTTAGAGACAAATAGCCAAAGATGATTCAAAACCAAATTCATGCCATAGAGATAACAAAAGATAATTCAAAACCAACTTGATGTTTGTATTCATAAACAATATTTTATTTATCTATACACAGAATAATATTTTATTTATATATACATTGAATAAATCTTGATAGTTGGTCTTGTCAAAAGAATATCTTAAGGGTTCTCATTTTACCTTTGACTAAGTACCTAGGTAGTGGAATTGTAGGCGGAAGTATAGAATGAGGTAAGAGATGATGGAAGATCATCTCGAAGGTGGTAGTCGAGAATGATATATAAGAACTAATGCAACAAGAAGTATCTAATGGAAGATTATAGTGCATCTAGTAAATCCTAATTTTACATATAATTACTTACCAATAGCCTTCGTGAATGATGCTAGAGTTAGATATAACACAAAGAGTTTAGCAAACCCTACAATTACGGACTTGTGAAATTTAAAATTAAATGAACTCTAGAAGAAAATTCCCATGTGAGATTATGAAGGAAACAAACCTACAATAAAATTCCATTCTAATGCTTACAAGTTCGATGATGAATCAAGTAATGTTCTTGATGCAATTGACACCCTTTGTAACTTTAGACATGGTCATGTCAAACTAATCACTAGAAAAAGAATTCTAACAATGTAAATGACACAATAGTTTTACATGAGCAAGGCATACAAATTGGCCAAGAGAAATTCAAACAATCAAATTATGAAGAAAATACATATACTCGATATTTTTTATAATTTAATCAAGGAAGATGATGGTTCTCCATTTAAAGTGGTCAAATCCACATTTGATGATTACACAAATATGAGAAAAGTAAGAGTAAAATGCACAAATATTGAGATTACAATCTTCCACGTTTGAAGGATCAAGGTAAAAGCATTTGTCATAGAATATGAAATCAAAGTTCAAAAATAGAAATTTAACAAATCAGAAGTGATTATGGTTGGTTCAAAGTGTGATCAACAAAGACTTTAGACAATCAAAACCAATAGATTCCCCTCAAATTCTTTGTTCCTATTTCAATCACCTTAGAACAAAACTCTTCAATTACAAACACCTAATCTCTCGGTATTGCACAGTATGAAATTACTAGACATTTTAAATAACACATTTTATATTGATTTTCCAATTTTTTAATGTTATTACAATATGTTATTCATTTTTTTATTTTAGGGCTATTACAATAAGGGATTTTCTAGAAACAATGAGCTAGTGTGCATTGTTGAAAATGACCTTGTCATTAAAAGGAGGAACACTATGGGGTCATTGAAATAATGGTCTTCTACAAGTGCTGAAAATGATAACCAGATCCAACAGTGTCTTCTTGCATGGAGCAAGGCTTCTACTTATTATGTTATTCATTTTTTCCTTTAGGGTTATGTTAAATTATTATTGTGCTGGAATTAATTAGAACCAAAAATTATGCACAATGTGAAAGAATTAGATGTAAAGGTGGAATTAAACAACCTAGAGCCTGAAAAACAAGAATCACCTTTTTCATATAGGCATATAGAATAGGAACATCACGTTTGACCATGTCTCTCTTTTTATTTTAATATAGATTATACTTAACTACTTAATCACTAATTATAACTAAGTTATACTATTTACTATCCCTTGGGTTCCTGTACCATTTCATCCTAGTTTATATGGAAGGTGTCCCCGCTTTCCTCCCGATTTAGGAAGGACATTAGATAATGTGAAATTCACATGCACAATATCATTGCCACGATTAATTTTTTTATACAATAAGGGATTTTCTAGAACCAATGAGCTAGTGTGCATTGTTGAAAATGGCCTCGCCATTAAAAGGAGGAACACTATGGGGTCCTTGAAACAATGGTCTTCTACAAGTGTTGAAAACAATAACCAAATCCAAGAATGTATTCTTGCATGGAGCAAGGATTCTTCTTCGAGCAATTTTTGCTTGTTTTGCTTTCTACCCAACATGACAATTAGTGGGAGCATCTTCTATAATAACTTTTGAATATTCACTTTGATGTCTCGTCATGATGTTTGCTTAGTAACCTTTATGTATCCATACTCGTTGAACTTCATATTGTCATTTTGGGGGCTATTTGTTTCTTTCTCATCTTTTAAATATCCACCTAGATACACTCCCTTGCCCTTGCGTGCCTGCCCTTCTCTTCTACAGTTGTTGTCCCATAAATGAGCTTCATAATGCCTCGTCCACCTATGTTTGGTTACTCTATGATATACTGAAGTCCATTATCCAAATGTGTCAATGGATTTTCTTATAGCAAGTTCTAAAGTAGTTGGTTTTTCTAGGATAAGATGCTTCTTGCTATTATATAAAGAGGCATTGAGGGTACCATTCTGAGTTGTGGCTGGAACAATGGCCAACAAGTTGGTGGACTAAGAAGTTGGGCTCATAGAGAGCTTCAAAGAATAAATATTTGGAAGCGCAGCCATACCATCTTTCGGCTACTCAGGGTTTGTAGTGGTGGTAGTCATTGTGATCGTTGAACATGAATAAGTGTTACCATAATCAGTAATTCCCACATTAGTCATCTTACTGTCTACAAAGGAAGAAGTGGGTTGATTCCTCAGCCATGTCTTAATCATGGAAATCCAATTTATTTATTATTGTTGATGTCAGATGTTTGCGGGAGTTGGAGGGTGCATTTGGGGAATATGTATTCATTCGAGTTGTGATCATATGAGTCACTAAGATTCACGCTATGAATGGCACTAATGTCATACAAGCATTCAACCTTGATGTCATGTTAATTCTCAAAATGCTTCGAAGAATTAGTGGCCAAAGAATGCAAGCCAGATGAACACACTATTTTGGAACTGCTAATCTACAGATCTGTTATCTCCTTGGCCAATCCATTGATAACCTAATTTTTCTACTAAATAAGTTGAATCTACTACTAGAACAACTGAATCTACAGATTTGTGAGAGATATGCCTTCACTTTGTTGTTTTTTGTAAGGCACCATGTGTGGCACTCAACAAAAAAAAAAATCTAGTTGCAAATAGAGGGAGAAAATCCCTATAATGGCTACGGAAGCCTAAAGAAGAAGATAGAATGTGCATATGTTGAAAAGTACATAGCATGATGAAGATTGATACTAAAAAAGGGAGACAATTTGATCTTTTAACAAAATATGATCGAAATGTTCTGTAAAGATGTCTTCTGCATCCTACAAAATAACCTTCCACCCCATTTGATGGGAGAAAACAAAGGTTACAAACTTGCCACCAAGAAATGCATAACTAAAGGAGAAATTGTTTGAATCAACTCAAAGAAAAGATGAGGATTAAACATGTAGAGAATTCTATGAAGCAAGCTAAGTTGAAAGGAAAACAAATATTATGATATTGTATTCAAGATGTCATTCAAAATATGTTACAATGTAAAGAAGACAGAATAATTTGGAGATCTACTACTATAATATACAAGATAATTAAGTTGTGGAGAGATCCTCATCCACACAAGATTTTCTACTACTATAATATATAAAATGATTAAGTTGAGGAAAGGTCCTCGTCTCCACAGAGTTTTTCTCAGAGGAAAGTTAGATAGACTATCTATCACTACAACTAGAAGGTAAAGTAGAAAAAGCTCCATATCATATTCTAAAAAAACATTATTATATTTCTAGATATCATAGGTAAAACATATGAAGATTTCTCAATGTTAATTTAGATATAACATCTATTACTACAAATTGAAGGTAAGGTAAAAAAACCCATCTCATATTCCAATATTTCTTAGTAGGTAAAATAGATGCAAAATATAAAACAAGTCTTGGCATTGAAGGTCATGTTCCTATTATACTTGCCAAAGATAAAACATTGTTTAAAAAATATGTAATGAATATTAAAAGAATTTAATCGCTTTTAATTAGGACTCTTGGCTTGAATGTTTCTTTTGAAAAATAACAACAATAATAGTTTGTTATTTTATATGGATTGCAAGCAAAGACATGTCAGTAAAGTTTTACGGAGAAGTTGAAGAACAATAGTGCTGATCAGATTTTACAATCTAAATGGGAGACAAAGTTGATGGTTTCAATGTAGTTTTTAATGTTTTTGGAAATAATGGGATCGGTCATTATGTGAGGGTTATGATTTCCATCTCTTTGTACAAAAGACTTTGTAATTTGGTTTTAGCTGTCTATTAATAAATATAACACTGATTGTATTCACAAACATTGAGCAAAAATTGAGCATTAATGACAAATATATATTAAAGACTCTCAAGGTCCAATTATTGGCCATGCCTCAAGATAGTAGAACACAGATAATATAAAGAAGATATACTTCTAATGATATAACTAGATCCATAATTTCTTCAAAAGATAGAAATTAATTGCATCTATATTAAATGATGATATTGGAATTAGATTTCACAATCAATACTTCATCCATAATGGAAAAAAAATTAATCATCCCAATTTTTGGCAGCCAAAGCAATTTAATTGCGGGCATTCAAGTTATATGCTTAACCATATTTTATTATTTATCATTTATATACAATAATTGAGTAGCACTGTCTAAAGGAGGATGATATAAAACGAAATGATCGTCAAAACTAGGTGTCAACATAACATATTGCATTAAGAAGTGTAAAGATGTCTAATGGAGATGCGAAATCCTTTAAAGGGCAATAGAAAAAGAACTTTAGGTACATTAGTGTTCTTATCAATGGTTGCTAACTACATACATATATTTTTATTTGAGATTTTGGGCCTTTGGCAAAGAACAAGAAATGCATCTCAGGTATATCACTTCTTGACATTGGAGCTTTATTGGGTACAAAAAAAATGCAGCTACAACTACATATATAATCTTTTTTAGTAAAGAAGCATATCTACAACTACATATATAATCTTTTTTAGTAAAGAAGCATATTGGGATGTCTAGATTCTTTTTCACTGATGTATTTTTGATGTAGCTCTTTTGTGATAGGTATTTACATTTTTCATGTCTATTGCATTTGATAGGATCAGATGTTTGTGAAAAACCCTTTTGGTAAAGAAGGTGCAATGGTTGGACTAGAAAGGGAATATGATTCTGCATATCTGTTATTACTTTTTCCTGATGTTAAGTGCTTGATCTATTTGATCTCCTTTCCGTACAAAACCTCAAGTTGGCCCACCCCATACTTAGCCAACATTCTACTTTTTTAGGTCCAACTTGTGAATGGCTCCACTTTAATGGTTTTTTTCATTGCCTCATCCACCTTGCTCGTCATTTTCTTCTCATGCATCTCTATAGCTACTCTCACTTAACTTGTTCATGAATGAGGAAGCCTTACCATACATCTACTACCATAGAGTGCCCAACCAATCAACAGCCTTGATATGCTCAATGTCGAGTATCGTGTCTATTGAATATGTTTCACTAGGACAAGTCTACCAGGATTGCTTACTAGTTATCATACTTTGTCTAACTCAGTTACCAATTGTTTTTGGTTCATTATCATCCATCAAAGTGCCTTGTTGAAATGTATTTGTGCAAATTCCTCAACCATTGTCAATTGTTATGTTGCCTAACCAAGAGAGCCTAAGGTCCTTCAACACTTTTTCACATCATACATAATACGCTTGTCCAAGGTCGTTCTTTTTTTTTAGATATCATAGCTCAGGGAATCAAGTGCAACTCCATGATTATAAGGCACCGACGTTCTCGTCATGGCTCAGGAGGTTTTCGTTAACTGCTTACAAATTTTCGATCATTACAATCTAGCTACCTATGATTTTGCTCATAAAGATCCCAATGACCCATGGTGCTCTCCAAATCACCTTAGCAGAAAATATCCAATAAGCAACTCAAAGGGGGAAGTGAAGAATAAAAATTTATTACTCCGCTTTTGTGTCCACTAAAGAGCGGGCGAGGCCTACACTTAACAGGTGTCAAATCATTGGTACAATTAAGGTCTTTCCGGCCCAAGCCTGCACAAGCTTTTTGAGGCATCACCTCCATCCAGTTTTGAAGAGTTGGCCTGAGAGAAGGTGACTCAACTAGGAGGTTTTCTCATGTTCAAACTGTGTACCTCCCTCTCCCTTGTAGAAGGTCATGCAACCAATTGAGAGGAACCACCCACCACACTTTACACTAGGAGTATAACAAGTTATTCATCATCTTCAGGGTTTGCATCGACCTACCGCAAATCCATCTCCAAATGTCCTAAGTTAGCACAATCCCGCACATGAGCTAAGCATGAGCATCATAGTAAATGGTGGTACAGAATCCCCCCGTCTTCATTACATATTGGACACTTAGAACCTATTTCAGGTCTAACCTAATAGTCTTGCTAACTAGCATACACTCCCCATTCTCAAATTAAGAAGTGGGAAAATAGCCTCATGGTAAATATAGGTTTGTATATTTGTTCCCTCTTTATGAAATCCCTTATTTTTATTATTTTGGAAAGCTTGTAGAATGAAAGAGTATAAAAAGGTACATATCCTCCTAATTCCACCAAAATATAGTAACCATATATAGATGTATTTCCTTTGAATATGGATATACAACTTATATACAGATACTATGGTACTTGGCTATATATATGAAAAATACAGTCAACATACACTAACCATATTTTGGCCATACTCCAATCCTATTATTTTAGTCAAACTTTGTCATGCTCAATCATATTTGACTGTGTTTTGATCGTATGTGGACTGTATTTAGTCATATTTTAGATGCATACTCCCATACTTCAGTTGTATTTAGCCTTTTTTATTTTTTTCCGTATCATATCATATGTATATATGTATTTGTACTTGTATATAATAATTATGCCCCAAAAAACCTCCCTACTACTCTCCGCACATAGTAGAGCATTGGGTACTTGCCTTCTCAACCACAATGTATTCCAACTCAACCTTACCCCCATTCTAAAAATATAGCAATCCAAGTTTTGTGCTTGATAAGCTTAGGCACTTTGTGATACTCATCATTTTATGGGCTTAGATTTCTTGGCTTTTTCCTCACTAAGTCCCCAAGACCCACACATCACCATACAAACCCTTGACAATTAAAGCTAACACTGTATACCCCTTTGTACACTATGTTCAAACACTATTCTACAAGTGACCTTCCAAACTAGTGATAGACACCACTCAATTAACACCTCTACATCCCCAACCCTCATGTTAGTCACTCAGCTTCATCTGCAACAATACTTGCATAGAAATCATAGTAAAGTCTCTATCATACCAATAAAACCCACAACTTCCTTCTTCATTGCAACGAGTTTAAATAATGTGGTGCGATAGTTGTCCCTCAAGTTGGTTGGTTTGGTCCATAGGTGCAAGGTGTGAAATGATTTGTCCCATAGTTCATTGAAAAGTGAAGACAACTCCCTTAGGAACAACCACTGCCATATGATGTAAAGGACATTTTGGAAAGCCTTACAAATATACCAAATGCCACCATCTTTTGAATCTTACAAAATCTACCAAATTACTCGAGATAGGCTACAACCCATCAAGTGATTGTCTTTTAGACAATCTTCAAGGGCAAGGTGCAAGTCTATCTTTCCCAAGGTGATATCCTCCTTCACCTTGAGATAGGTGAGTCAAGTACTGTTTTCCTTAAGAACAAAGGTTCTCTCAATGAAGCAACATGTGATGAATAGTCAACCTTGCTTTCTTGGGCAAGGACTGCTTTCCACCATATTCCAATCAAGGGTGTAGGCCATGTCCATTGGTCAAGATCCGGTACACATTTTTATTGAGCAAAGTGGCGATACTTTGTGCGAAGCAATTATGGAAGTCGATTGTTGGAGGCATTGACTAAAGGAATCTCATCCAAGTGTTTGTGGGAGGTTGACATGTACTTGCATGAGATAATTTCACTTTTGGAAACTATTCACAATTGTCGATGATGGTCAAGGTGGAGGCACTCACTCCCCTCCAAGATGAATTTAGGTAAAAAATTGTTTTTTAGTCATATCAAGGGGGTTATTGTGCATGACAGATACTTTTCGTTTGTGATCAAACCAAATTTTGTTAAACCGACACTCTCGATGTTGAAGTCAGCACAATTGTGCCCCAACTTGGTGCACAAACGATTACGTTTTCCTTTGTTGGCCCAAATCTACATCTGCATGTACCAAGTTAAGTTTTCCTTATTAGTTGTTTAGTTGGACTTGCCTTGGCTAGCCTAATCCACATCGTTCCCTCATTAATGTCTTGCATATTACCTCATTAAATAATTTCATGGCCAATCCTATTTGTTTCCTCAGTCAATTCTATCGTGGTTAGCTTGCTCATTGCCTTATCTAGCCATGTTTAACACTTAGTCATCCCTATCTGCATTGTCATGATTAGCCCCATTGATATGGATTATGTTGAAAACGAAATGAAGATAGCAAGAACAAGCGAAATAACATAGAGATATCGCAAAGAGCACAGTAATACAATGAAACCCAGACTCTATTAATGAATGAAGTAGTGAAAACACCACAAAATCCAAAGCAATACAAACCAGCTAGAATGGTGGTAGCTTATCTCTTAGAAGAGATGTGTTGGCTATGCTCATTTGAAAAAATCCCATAACAAGAGGCAAAACTATATTTTCTAATTGCCAACAAAACCCTAAGAGTAAAAAACCCTAATATATAACCACCCTAACCCTAGCACAAAATTATGGTTGAGTGGGAATGTTGAGTTGGATGAATTGAGTTGTCTAGAAGAAGGGGAGACTTGCCAGGACCATAACTTTTCACTTGATTGTCTATTTTAGGTCTTCCTTAGCTTGTTGGAAAGAAAATTAAAAGACTATGTCGGATCTCTCAACTTGCATGCCTCTGGGGTGAAAAATGCATGGGAAAGCCTTGGAAAATGCAATGGAAGTTTAAGACCCAAAAACTTTCATAAATGGGATCATTTATGAGGTGGCCCTAGATACGTGCCTGGATCAATCGTTCCCCTTTAGGAAGCAATGGTCTCCAATGCACTAAGTTAATCCAGAAATCTATGATTTTGTAACACCCATGTCCTTTTGGCCATTTTATTGATGATTAGGCTAATTTACAAGGTTACAAGAACCGTGGGTGCGATCGGAATCGACAGAAGAATTCGGTGCGAGTGCGGTGCTCGTCCAAAAATTAGGAATCGGGGAATCGAAACCTTAACCCTAATATAAATATATATTTATGTTTTTTTTTTTTTACCTAAATCACTAGTTAAGAATCCAATAAGAATCTGAGATTCTGATTCGAGAAGAATCCGGTGTAGGTACGGTGGGGCTCTAAGGCGAATCTGGTAACTATGCTAATTTGAGAGTCATATCAAATTATAAACAAAAAATGCTCTTTGATATTATGCCAACTACTAGTTCTCCTTAATTATGTCGTCGCTTCCATTGTTTAGCTTATTTTATATTCCAAAATTGTTGTAATTCCAAAGTTGATATTTCCAGATCCAATTCTCAAATTTGGTAATGTCTCATTAATGGATACCAACAAGGTTCTCATCCACCCATCAATAATGCTTATCAAGACAAGCCTCACCAAGACCGTAACCACCAATGAACCGATGCTCACTTGGGTAGGGCTTGCCCTTTCTTCAAAGTACATAGAGCCAAAACAATGGACTTTCATTTTTCATCCTGTTTTTTAGCAATTTTGTTGGATCATTTTGGGGAGAGTGATTTCAAGAGTGTCTCAGGTCATCAAGACCGTTATGAGAAAAATCATAAGAAGAAAAACTATAATAATAATAAATCCATAAGGGATCGATGCAAGCCTACCAAACTGCAAGGAGAACATGGGTACCTAATAAACATATAATTAGGATTGAATTCTAGGCTTCTCCACTCAAAATCAAAATATCTCATTCAAAAGAATCGCATTTCATATCATGCTATGTAGAGACTAAGTTATTGCTCCAAACTTAGAAAAAAATGCCAAAAGAGAAATAGGGGAAGCCTAGTCTAAATCAAAAGACTAGGGAGATTTAGGAAGGGTGGAAGGCTATATAGAAACCTTAGTGTAAGAAAATCTAGGTAGCGTAAGGTAAATATTTAACAAAATAAATCTTATCATGTACTAAAGTCATTTATCCAACATGCAAAGGACAAATGGGAAAAACTTAAAAAGAAAATGAAAGCTTCAAATAGGCTAATTTGAGACTCATATCAAATTATGCTCAAAAAATACTCTTTAATGCAATGCCAACTACTAGTTCTCTTTAATAATGTCATTGCTTCTACTGTTTAGCTTATTTTATATTCCTAAATGGTTGTAATTCAAAAGTTGATATTTTTTTACTTGATTTTCAAATTTGGTAATGGCTCATTTATGGATACCAACAAGGTTCTTATCCACTCATCAATAATGCTTATCAAGACAAGCCTCACCAAGACTCTAGCCACCAATGAATCAATGCTCACATGGGTAGGGCTTGCCCTTTCTTCAAAGTACGTAGAGCTGAAATAATGGACTTTCATTCTTCATCCCCTTTTTGAGCAATTTTGTTGGATCATTTTGGGGAGAGTGGTTTCAAGAGTGTCTCAAGTCATCAAGACCATTATAAGCAAAAAAACTATAATGATCAAAAATTCGTAGGGATCTATTACCTCTCAAACTCTCACTTCTTGGGATAAAGTCCTAAATCTCAAGAAAGGCCTTGGAGGAACTAAGTGGAAGGCTATTGTCACCTCACCAACCCTCTTCATACTTCAGGCCAACTCTCCTTCGCCACAAGGTGAGCTTCCCTAAAATAGGATTGCTAGAATTTTAGGCAATGAATTCTAAGGTGAAATGAAGAGTAAATTCCAGCAAAACAGTTTTATGTGTTAAGTAAATAGAGTGAATGAATAGAATGAAGACTAATGTCTTTTATTAGGTAAATGGAGTCAAATCAAGGCTCATGGGCGATTGATTTAAATAGGAAATGAAAAACCATATGGCTGCATAATACAAGCTTAATTTGTTGATGTTTGTAGCATCGGACAGGTACTTCCGCACATGTCTAAGTGTCTAGACGTGTGGAAGTCGTCCAAAGCCTTCTACCTTAGTAATTTACTTTAATTAAAGGAATTATTAAAGTAAAGTGTTTTTTATAATGAAAGTGAGTTTAATTTAATGAAATGCTAAGGTTATTAGCATTAGTGAATTAAATGAACCTTAGCCATTGATCTCAAGTTAGGTGAGATATAATCTAAACCATCAATAACTTTGGAGATCTAGGGTTATGCTTGATTCAGTCAAAACTCAAGATTATAAAAGCAAGGCTAGCTGAAGGAGAAAGACACAAGAGCACATAGAAGCAAAGAAGGAATTTTGCTCATGTGCTCGAGTCATCCACTTAGGAGCAAAGAAGGACTTTTGCTCAAGTGCTTGAGTCACGAAGGACTCTGATTCAAGGGGATCTTGGATAGGGGAATAAGGACATTCATCTAGATATCAAGTCCAAAGGAGGAAGGTGCAAAGGTGCAGCAAGAGGATAAAACCCAGAAGCCAGAAATTGAAGGAAAGATTTCTAGGTAGTCCAACAGATAGATCTAATGCATATTTGAGGTACCATCGGATAGATCTAGCAGATATGAGGTACCAACGAACATATTTAGTGCAGATATGAGGTATCAACGGACAGATCTAGCAGATATGAGGTACCAGTGGATAGATCTAGTGCAGATCTGAGGTACCTGTTATAGCACAAGTTGTAGGTTGGGAAAAGCTCGACCCAGCCACAAAGCAAGTGCTACAGCTTGGGAATCCTACACCCAATGTCACCTCGATGTAGGTCCCGCACTTCAAGGGTGACTAGGTCACTCTAGGGAGGCGATCCCGGTGACCCTAGGGGGATTGAGATGGAGATGGAGATAAATGGAAGTGAAGCCCCTAGAGGTCACTGGGATCGCCTTCCTAGAGTGACCTAGTCACCCTTGAAGTGCGGGACCTACATCGAGGTGACATTGGGTGTAGGATTCCCAAGTTGTAGCACTTGCTTTGTGGTTGGGTCAGGCTTTGCCCAACCTACAAATTGCACTATAACATTTTGGCGCCGTGGTCGAGGAGGATTTTGAATCCTCTTCCGAACCTTAACGACACTTTGGCAAGCTGTAATGTCCCCCCCCTCTTGATGAAGAGGTTTGGGAAGACTTAGTGGTCTAGCCATCCCCACTAGACCATAGTCTCATGCAGCATAGGGACAAGTCAACCAACTCAATGTTATATTTTGAAGTTGACTTAGAAAAGGGAAAAAAGGGCAAAAATTAACTCAATGAAGAATTAGAACGTTGGAGGTTGAGTTAAGGGTTGAACCTAGAGGTTAAACTAACTCAACAAGGAAACAAAATGGAGGTATAAAGGAAAGGCTAGGGCGCAACTTTCATTCATCTTGGATATTTGGTATTTGCTTGTTGAGCTCTTGAGCACACAGTTTTGAGGGTTTTGAGATTACAAACCCTAGAAAACAACTCAGTGGTGAAAGATTCCACTCACCTTGTTCCAAGCTTGGTCTCGGGGATGAAATACTCCACCCACACCATTCTATACTCATCATAGGTTCCATCATCGATTCAGGAGGGCATCAAGGCCGTACCATTTAGGGTTTTCCAGTAGAGGCGCACCATTGCATAAGGAGAAGTTAGATCCAGCAATGTGAGAGAGAGGAGAAGTTAGATCCAGCAATGTGAGAGAGCCTTGAGACATTCTAGCACTTGGGTTTTGCTTGCAGGACCTTGCTCATCAGTTTGGAGGTATTTTGGAGGAGTTACTTCGGTCAGATCATTAGCTACAGATTTGGGACAACTTTGAGAGAAGGAGGACGTATTGGTGATTCGGATATTCTCAGATCCAGGGGGTTATACCTCAGATCTGATTGTGAGACTTCTCCAGGTGACTTGTGGCAGCCCCATCTATCATCCTAGAGAGATTCAGAAGTTTTGGGGGCTTCCTTCATCCAGGCCGAATTATTGGCACTTAAGGGTTTCAAGAGGGCGCAGTCTTAATTAGGGTTTCAACAATTTGGAGGGGAAAGACTCAGCATTTGGGCTTCATACTTCAGGGAGGGATTCCCCTTGTCCTGATCTATCTTTTGGTGGAGTTTGGCATCATTTGGAGGTCTTCTTCAACTAGGCCAAAACCTTGGCCTTCTCATCTATCCAG
>ML819715.1:4245-14824 GCA_009831015.1 Picea engelmannii | reverse complement strand
TCATGGAGCAAGAGTCTTCTCTGATGCAAGTCCAAGCCGATGGTGATAGATGTTGTTGCTGCTGACAGGACAAGTCTGATGAAGAAGAAGAAGAATGGGCCCTCCAGGGCTATGCTCAGGTCAATCCTGCTCTCGGTACTCCATGTCTAGGACCTGTGGGCCTCGAGACATGATCTCCTAGTTATCCCTAGAAATCGAGGATAACAAAGACGAGTCGTCGTCTATGTATAGTAACCCCCTCAAGAGATGGATTCATCAGTCCTATGGTTACACTTTCAGGTGGGATGATCGGGATGATGGTTTTTCTTTCCAGCAGGATTTCCTCCCTCCCACCCATCTTCATGAGTTTTATTTCATGATCGATTATATGTGTGTTTATACTCATGATTATTATGTGCCTGACTTATCTTTGTTGTATTATATGATTGAGCACAGGGGGAGATACTTTGATGAGATGATAAAATGGTTGCGCTGGTTGTATGACTTCCCCTGACATCATCCAACACGTGATCTTCAGGGCCCCAAGGCCCCAAGTAAGTAGGTAAGTCATTTTGATTTCTTGCATCTTGCATTTTGTTTTCTCATATTAGTTTAGTTGCATTGCATTTTCATTTTTCTCTACTTGCATTATTGATTTCATCTCATATATGTATACTTAGTTAGAAATTTTGTCAAAATTTTATTTTTTTGGCTTAGTTGGTTTTGATTATGATCATATGAGAACAAGGATGAGTAGGCCATCCTTCACTTGACAATTTGATGTTTCCCTGCAGGCACAGGTCTACCAGGAGATGTTGCGGTTCTCATGCACTCTACGGCGAGCACATGTCCCCAAGTAGGAGCCAGATGTTAACCCAATTTTGTGGATAACTAAGGAGATTATGTCTCGAGGCCCTCAGGTTGCAGATATGGAGTGTCGAGAGACTACATGACCAACAGTACCCTTTCGCACAGATGGAAACCCCTCTCACCACCACAGATGGTCACAGATTTCCAGATGGCATCCACCACATCAGCTGGCTTCCGAAAGGCAGTGGGCCTTGCTCCATGAGGTACAAGTCAGTATTATGGTGAGCATCATTTCAATATTTAAGTCAGTTGAGTATGTTGTATCTTAGATTTCTCTAGATTTCATAATATATGCTTGGACATTATGCCTTTTTCCCTGCTTTACCATGGTGGTTGACATTCTTCCCTAGTAAGTGGTCTTCCTTAGGGATGGGTTTGCTACTAGGAACTCCCTTAAAGAGCCATCGTATCGTTCTCGACCATACTTAGCACTTTCCATCATTATTCCCCTCCATTTCCTTATATCTTGGGATTTTAGGGTGTATTGACCCAAGAAGGGGTTGTCCCTCATTCTATGGGAAGAAGGGGCTGAAGGCCCAGAGGGGTTGATGTTGGGTAAAAAATAAAATCCTTGTATAAACCTTCTAGATGCTTTGCCCAGGGATCATCCAAGAAAGCAATGAAACGTTTATCTTTGAGTAAAGGGGACCTACAATATAATAAAGAATGCTTAAAAAGTTAGTTGAAGGATAGGAGGTCTCATCACGAGCCGAACTATCAAGTCCATGAATATCTAGTGGTATGACATTTCCATCATCTGATCACCAAACAAGGGTAATGGCTCTCAGTTGCATGGCTGAGAGAAAGGGGGTCTCATCACGAGCCAACCTCCTCATTTCCACTAGGTGTTTGTGGGTGACATTGCCATCATCTGGTCACCACGCCAGGGTAGTGAACTTCAACCTCTCCTTATGCTATATTGAAAGAAAATACAAAGAAATAAAGATAAAAGGCAATTGATGGGCTTGGAAAAAGTGCATTGCAGATGAAGGTACCACACACCCCCTACAAAGGCATCCATGAATGAGACACTACGACCCCTTGTATGTCATGAGCCCTATGCCCATTGAGTCTTGACCCCAACCACTTCATCTACTTTACCATGGCTTAGAGAGGGATCTCTTTGAAACTCTCCTTGACCTAGGGAAAGATCTACCCAATAGGACACCTCATCAACCCTCCCATATTCAAGCTTGACAAGTCGCATAGTGTCTTTGAGCAATTAATTGTTTGATATAGTGATCTTTGATGCACATGCTTAGATGGATTATTTATTGATTGGATTCACTTATCATGATGTTATGACTTGAGATCCTTGAAGGGCATGCTCATTTGTCTTTGCAGGACCTAGTTGGTGGACAGTTTTGGGAGAACAAGCCGAGCTTGGGCTTCCATGGGGCTACAAGCCCACAGGTTGGATGCCAAGGGCGCACGTGCCGGATGAGAAAGATCAGACTCGGAAGGCCTTGATGATGACTTGGACGACATAGCCCAGCCCTCACTTGCCAAACGATTTTCCCAGGAGGGGAAAAACATCCTCTTTTTGAGCTTGACGTCATGTTGGGGGGCTAGGGCATGGTGGTGAGATGACATGCTTTGGCACTTGGACGTTTTGAGGGGTTTGAGGTCTTGACCTTGAAGGAAGACATTTGGATGCTCGACACGTGGCTTTGGGAAGCCTTACTACCCTCCTACATCACCAATGACGTTCTCCTAGTGCCAAAACGTCCCCTAAAGGGGTGACATCCTTCTAAATTAGGGTTTTATTTGTGCAAAAAGTGAAATTTTAAGTGAATTGTTTAATATTACTTTGTTAAGGGGGCAAGATTAGGGCTGTTGACCCCTAATCTTGTGGTTTACCCCTTAATTTGTGGACAAGTCACCTTGGTGACATTTTGTATAAATAAGAGATCAGAAGATCTCATTTTAACATAACTCTCTCTCATTGTGAGAGGACTTGATCTGAAATTTTCGCTACACTTGGCTCTTTTTGTCTCTTGTGCACTTGTTTATGGCTATATTGATGAATGGTTGATGGAGGTGTGAGGCGATAGCCTTGGATGATGTTTTTGTAGTTCTTATGGTGGATTATCTTGGCATTTCTCTTGATCTTGGTATGGTATTTTACTATTATGCTATCATATTTTCAAGTCAAATATTGTTATGCTAGGAGCTAGGAGGGAAGTATAAGGGCATACACCCCCACCATAGTCTTCACCATTTTATTGCTTCGTCTCATTGATTATACAAGGGTTTGCTAAGAGAAGTATAAGGGCATACACCATCTTAGCTTAAACCCTAGCTAGAGAAACTTGTCGTGGGAAGTAAAAAGGATTACACCCCCAAGGAGGTAGCTTCTCTAGCTCTTGTTTATTTGAATCCATTAACCCAATAGTAAAGGCACTAGTCATACTTTTTTGCATTGGAGATTTAAAATCATTGCCTTGGGAAACGCAATTTTTTATCTTTTGAAAGGTTTCTTCCTTGAAGTTGGTTTGCCTCATTGAGAGGAGTCTTCCTCTACTAGGGCGTCCCCTCTCTCCCATTACTTTGCTTGTTGTTACAAACCCTAACCTACAGCCATTAGGGCTGATCTAACCTAGATAAACTATTAGCCATAACTCCTAAACTAACCCTGGACTAGCCCCTAAATTTTGTTCACTTACTCTACTAACTAGGGTGCATCTTTTGAGCTAATTGTTGGCATATTTTGATGGTGTAATTTCCTGATATAAGTCACTGAAAACTACATGCCTAAGGCTGCAATTTTCTGCAGACAAGTGTTTACAACAGCCTTGTCTTTTTATGCTAGGATATTGGTTTTTCATCTTGAGTTTAGCTAGTCATTTACTAGTCTTTCTCTTGTATTTTCTACATGATCTCTAGCATTTATTGAGCAGCTTATAGTACCATATTATTGCTGATATATATTTTTATCTATTGCTGCAAATTAGGGACAGAAAGCTTAACTTGCTGATCCAACTAACATACATCATTGCAAAGTGTCGTTTCTTGTGTCTCGGGCAGGTATTTCACCATTTGCAAGTTACTCAATATACTTGGCAACCCTTGGACCTTCCCAAGACTTCATTCCACACATTTCACTCCACTTAGACTTGACCTCTAGCGGATTCACTTCCATTTCCCTCCATCTCCATCTCAATCCCCCTAGGGTCACTGGGATCGCCTCCCTAGAGTGACCTAGTCACCCTTGAAGTGTGGAACCTACATTGAGGTGACATTGGGTGTAGGATTCCCAAGTTGTAGCACTTGCTTTGTGGTTGGGTTGGGCTTTGCCTAACCTACAACTTGCGCTATAACAGTACCAATGGGCAGATCTAGCAAATCTGAGGTACCAGTGAATAAATCTAGTAGATTTGAGGTATCGATGGACAGATCTAGTGCAGATATGTAATGTCCCTATTTTTTGGATTCTCCTGCTTTACAATTGGAGGCGACCTTATGGGTTTATGTCATCCTGGCCGGAGGGGTAAATGGAGGTTAATAGTGGGCTTGAGCTAATTGGAGGAGTTATATGAGGCCCAACCTAGTCCATTTACCATATTTCATCATCAGGATCACTTCCGCACACTTCATTCTTGGTTTTGTGGCATTCCGACGATTCCCGTAAATTAAGAGTATTATTGAGTATAAATTAATTAAATACACTAATGGTGTTATTCGGATCATATTTCTAGTGCAGATATGTAATGTCCCCATTTTTTGGATTCTCCTGCTTTACAATTGGAGGTGACCTTATGGGTTTATGTCATCCTGGCCAGAGGGGTAAATGGAGGTTAACAGTGGGCTCAAGCGAATTGGAGGAGTTATATGAGGCCTAACCTAGTCCATTTACCATATTTCATCATCAGGATCACTTCCACAAACTTCATTCTTGGTTTCGTGGCATTCCGACGATTCCCATAAATTAAGAGTATTATTGAGTATAAATTAATTAAATACATAATGGTGTTATTCAGATCATATTTTCTGAGGGAATACCTTAGTGTAATAGCTCGTTGGAACCGGGACAAAAAGATTTAAATGGTGGAGAGGATAAAAATTGACTTTCAATGTTCAAAAATGCTTTAAAGTCAAATAAATCACTTTTTGGAGTAAAAAGGTTTAATAAATTAATAAAGTGATTTTACTAAAGTTAAACTAAAAGTCACTTGAAGGGAAAAAAGAAAAAGGGGTATTAAAGTACAATGAGAGTTCATTCTCTCATTATGTTGATGATCATTGATTTGATTTGGAGAGATCTTGGAATCTTTGGGGATTTGGAGTAAACCCTAGTTGAATTCGTTTCGTTGGTGAGAGATCCACTAGCTAATCAGGTTTCGGTGGTGAAAGATTCCACCCTAGCCATTTGATTGGAGAAATCATTCAAGTTTCTCACATGTTTCCATTGCAGAAGGAAGATCTATCATTTGTGCTAAGCAGTGTTGGTCATTTGCAAAGTTTGGGAGGTCTTGAGGGAAGATTTGGCTACCAATCATCATCTTCCTCTTCTCTGAAGTATCAGTACCTTTGTGCAAATCGTGTAGCTATTGGGAGAGTGCCATACGCAATTATCAGTTTGTGGAAGTTCTAAGAGGACCCGTGGTAGCCATCTCCAACAGAATGGGGTTCCTTAGAAAGAATTCACAGCATGCCAATTTGCAGCAGATCTGTGGATCTTTGGAGAGGGCCACATCATATTTATAGGTTGTGTGATGAAGAGAAGAGGGTTGTGCCTTTATTTTCCTAGTGGGAAACAGAGAGGGCCACATCCTTGCACACTTACACAAGTGTGTGCTACATTATGAAATGTGCGCGTTCTTTCTTTGATGCACAATCCTTGCACAATCACCAAACTATGGGATGTGTGCACAAAACCTAATTCAAGACTTGATACCAACAACTCACCAGCTTAAATAAATATACATTTACATTTATATTTACATTTACAGTTGGGGTTCAACCTAGAGGTATTACATGCACCCATCTAAGTGTGAACACAACCCACATCACAATAACCACTAAAATGTTTGGAATCATGTGAAAAGGAATAATTATGACAAGGGCTTCAACCATTCAAAGGTGCAAACCATAGTAAAAGAACTCTTTAATCTAACCATCATACCAAGGAGAAAACTATTAACACTTGAAACTTAGGGAGACCCTAAGTTGATGAGTTTCCACTCCGTGAAATGCACTAAGTGTCAAGCAATTGTTGAGCCAAAACAACCCAAACACGCCAACACTACCAAAGAATGAGGGTGCACCCACCATCAAGAGTTTTGACCATTAGACATATGCTAACTCATCAATTAGACCACCATCAACACATTAGAACATCTCATCCCATACTTATTAGCAATCATCATCGCACCAAATCCAACCCGAGATCGGATCAACTATAAACCAAAACTCAAATGCACCCCGTATCCATGAAAACATCTAGCAATGTGATCCTACAAGCTCGATCCTTGTGACAAAATATCACAAGTGTTGTGATGAAAATCACAAGTGCAAGCTTCATGCAACATGAGGGGTAATAGGATCGATGCAGGCCTACCAAACCATGAGGAGAATGTGGGTACCTAATAAACATATAATTAGGTTTGACCCCTAGGCTTTGCCACTCAAAATCAAAATATCTCATTCAAAAGAATCATGTTTCATGTCATGCTATGTAGAGACTATGCTATTGCTCCAAATTTGGAAAAAATGCCAAAAAAGAAATAGGGGAAGCCTAATCTAAATCAGAAGAGTAGGGGGATTTAGGAAGGGTGGAAAGCTATATGGAAAGCTTGGTGTAAGAGAAGTTAGGTACCTTAAGCTAAACATTTAATAAAATAAAGCTTATCATGTACTAAAGTCATTTATCCAACATGCAAAGGACAAGTGGGAAAAACTAATAAAGAAAATGAAAGCTTCAAATAGACTAATTTGAGACTCATATCAAATTATACACAAAAAATACTCTTTAATGTTATTCCAACTACTAGTTCTCCTTTATAATGTCGTTGCTTCAACTGTTTAGCTTATTTTATATTCCAAAATCGTTGTAATTCCAAAGTTGATATTTTCCGACCTGGGTCTCAAATTTGGTAATGTCTCATTAACGGATACCAACAAGGTTCTCATCCACTCATCAATAACACTTATCAACACAAGCCTCACCGAGACCCTAACCATCAATGAATCGATGCTCACATCGGTAGGGCTTACCCTTTCTTCAAGGTACATAGAGCCGAAATAATGGACTTTCATTCTTCATCCCCTTTTTGAGCAATTTTGTTGGATCATTTTGGGGAGAGTGATTTCGAGAGTGTTTCAAGTCATCAAGACCATTATGAGCAAAATCGTAAGCAGAAAAATCATAATGATCAAAAATCTGTAAGCGGTCGACGCAAGTCTACCAAACCACAGGGAGAAAATGGGTGCCTAATAAACATATAACTAGGTTTGAACCCTAGGCTTCGCCACTCAAAATCAAAATATCTCATTCAAAAGAACCACGTATCTGTCATACTATGTAGAGACTAAGCTATTGCTCCAAACTTAGAAAAAAAGCCAAAAAATAAATAGGGGAAGCCTAGTCTAAATCGGAAGGGTAGGGGGATTTAGGAAGGGTGGAAGGCTACATGGCAACCTTAGTGTAAGAGAAGTTAGGTACCTTAAGGTAAATATTTAATAAAATAAAGCTTATCATGTACTAAAGTCATTTATCCAACATGCAGAGGACAAATGGGAAAAACTGAAAAAGAAAATGAAAGCTTCAAATAGATCTTCAAGTCATATAGTAGAGTATGGCTTTTCGGGGATAACTGTTGCAGGGAGTCTGTGAGAAATGGATGGCTAGACCAAGTGTAGCTCTTGGCAACTCTTAGGCTTAAACATCCACACCTTCTCAGGAAAGTTAATCGTTGTTATACATTATTTAATATGGTAATTATGGTTGTTTAAAGTTAAACATTAACCAGTAGTTCACAGTTATTTTTCATTGTCGTCAATTTTTCCAAATTTCATTCCAAAATCCAAAAAATTTCTACTCTAGACTTTTAGATATTTCAACACATTTCGATACTTATGTTCTGGGTAAATAAATTTCTTGCTTATTGAGAAAGTCTGTTTTTTTCCTTGGCTTCTCAGCCAATATATTTCAGCTTAGCATTAGATCTCAGTTGTGTTTATCAATTATTATATGCTAAAGAACATAAAATTCCACATGTTTAACAAGGAATCACAACGGTTCACATTGAAAAACTTGCACAAAGAACAGATATCTAACCACATAATACACCTAGTTCAATCTGATTGATTACAGTTTGGATTTCTGTTTCCTCAAGGGTGGTTTAGGCAAGAACAAGCATGACCTGTTCTTGAAATATCTAAGCAAACTGAATCGTTTTCTTCTTCCCACTGATTTAATGTAATCATCCATAAAATGATTTCTTCCTACCAACCTTGCATAGACCAAGCAGATGTTTGTTGTCAAGTTGCTTCACCAGCTCAAAATCAAAATGTAATCAACTATAATATTATTTTCTTCCTACCAACCTTGTTAAAAATCAGACCATGGTAAGCAGATTCTGCACTCTGGAATCTAACCTAAAACCCTAGATAGCTAAAACTGAAAACACCAACCAAAATTACAGCTATAGAGTACTTTAATCTACAAACACGTACTGCTGATAATAAGAACAGAAAACATGTTAATCTGAACTCTCAAAACAACATCACTGATTTTATGTTAAAGCTGAAAAACAGTGAATTAAATGCTATAGCCCAAAACTCAGACTCTTGAACCATCAGAGTCGTACGCCCTGCTGCTTCTCCTTTATAAACTAGGAAGAGAGGGTACAATCAATCTGGAGACATGCACAACATCGCCTCAGTAAGAGTATCAAACCCTAACCCTAATATGCCTTCCTTGCATGAATAGATGAGCCAAATAAAGTGCACCTCGGCTGGAGATGAACTAAGGCATGCAAGCATGCATCCTCCTAGAGATCTGCGCCCTTAACTCAGGTTGGGAATCCACACACAGGAGCACCTAATCTAAGGAACTCTGCCTTCTAACTGTTGATGCAAATACTAAATAAAGAAAAACTCAGAATTAGATCTAAATTATTAAATAACAAAAAGCATCTAAACTGGAAATGAACTAAGGATGGCAAATGCATGCTTTTGGCATGCATGCATCCCCTATCTCTCTCTCCTCCATCAATGCTCCTGCACCCTCATTAATGTTGTACAGAACTGCTAAAGGAGGGTTGCACGGAACTACTATATGTTGCTGCTGTCTACTCTACTGGAAGATGAAAGGTGCCATAGTTGGAACATAGTCCAAGTAAAACTAACACTCCCACTTAACAAGGAAAGTGTTATCCACCACACTAACCTCTCCCTGAACATCTGAAATAAGGAAAACCATATAAACTATAAATGAATTGATGATAGGGCATGTATGCACTCCCTATCTCTCTCTCCTGCATAAATGCTCCTACATCCTTGTTACTGTTACCCCCCTAGCCTAGGGTTAACTAAGGAGATGATGTCTTGAGGCTTGCAGGTAGCAGACATGGAGTATCGAGAGTAGGATGGACAGCACAGCCCACAGATCCCCTCTTCTTCACCACACTTCACCATCATCAGCAGCAGCAGAGCAGCATCCACCACACTATCTTGGTCCACAAAGGGCGATAGGTCTGGCTTCATGAGGTAACTAGTCAAGTCTCATGGTAAGTTTTGATTTCATATTTGGGGCATTTGCATAAGTTTCAGAGGGTTCCTTCTGATTATGAAACGTTTGCTCGGAAGTTATGCTTTTTACCATTTTTCACCTTGGTGGTTATCCTGGGGTTTCTAATAAGTTGGCCACCCCCGGGGAAAGGGATGCTACTGGGGGTTCTCCTTGATGGGCTATCATGCCATCCCCGATCATCTTTTATCACTTTCCATTTTCTTTCCCTCTGTATCCTTATTCTTTAGGGTCTTCGGGTTACATGTACCCCAAAAAGGGGCTTGTACCTTGTTATCCCCATTTTGTGGATAACTAAGGAGATTATGTCTCGAGGCCCTCAGGTTGCAGATATGGAGTGTCGAGAGACTACATGACCAGCAGTACCCTTTTGCACAGATGGGAAGCCCACTCACCACCATAGATGGTCACAGGTTTGCATATGGCATCCACCACATCAGCTGGCTTCCGGAAGGCAGTGGGCCTTGCTCCATGAGCTACAAGTCAGTATTATGGTGAGCATCATTTCAATATTTGAGCCATTTGATTATGTTGTATCTTAGATTGCTCTAGATTTCATGATATATGCTTGGAAATTATGTCGTTTTCCCTGCTTCACCTTGGTCATTGATATTGTGCCCTAGTAAGTGGTCTTCCTTGGGGATGGGTTTGCTATTGGGAACTCCCTTAATGAGCCATCGTACCGTTCTCGACCATACTTACCACTTTCCATCATTATTACCCCCCATTTCCTTATCTCTTGGGATTTTAGGGTGTATTGACCCAAGAAGGGGTTGTCCCTCATTCTATGGGAAGAAGGGGTTGAAGGCCCAAAGGGGTTGATGTTGGGTAAAAGATAAAAGCCTTGTTTAAACCTTCCAGATGCTTCGCCCAGGGATCACCCTGGAAAGCAATGAAATGCTTATCTTTAAACAAAGGGGACCCACAATATAATAAAGAATGCTTAAAAGGTTAGTTGAAGGATAGGAGGTCTCATCA
>ML819714.1:71515-105691 GCA_009831015.1 Picea engelmannii | reverse complement strand
GCTAAGATAAGAACAAATTCTCACGAGCTCCATAGTGAAACTGGGCGTTGGTCAATTCCTAAAACGCCATGGGATGAAATAGTGTGTCACCTTTGTGACACTAAGAAGGTTGAAGATGAAAAACACTTTCTCTTAGATTGTCCCTCGCCTATACCCATATTAGATCTCATTTTCAAAATATTGATCACACTACCAACCTTCCTAACCTCTTAACTCAACAAAAGTATGGTGATCTTGGAAAGCTTCTCTTAATGCTTTTCGAGCACAAAAACAAAATTCTAAAGAATCACAAGTATTCACTTACCCTCTTAAGGTCTGATAGACCAATTAGGTCTTAATGGACGTTAATCATCATCATCATCATTTTAAACCAAAAATTTGAGACTTTTGTTCTCCCCCAAAAAAACTCCCAATTAAATGAAAACAAACTTGTAAATTGTAGATGATAGAAAGAAAACAAATTTGATTAAATGAAAATTTATTTTTAATATATCTTAACATTATAACAAATTTTATAAAAATAAATATTAATTTTTAAACATAGTGGCACGAAAACCTCCAAGCATTTCCAACATCTAGGAAACTCTAGTGCAACATAGTTAAAATATAATAAAATATAATTTTATTTATTTGTCAAATATAAAATATAAATTAAAAGCAATATCCAAAGATTGACAACTTTTTTCTATTCAACAAAACTATCAATTAAATGGAAATAAACCTATAAATTGTGGATGTTAGAAAGAAAATGGGTCTTAATTAAGGTGGAGATATAGGTGTCGGAGGTCTGCTTAAGAAAGGTGGAGATATAGGTGTCGGGGGTCTGATTAAGAAAGGGTATATCAATAGAATTTCATGGGGATATTAATATAATTTCATGGGGAAAAATTTAAGAGAAAAAATTAGTGATTAAATTAATTTTATAATAATTTTTTAATTTTATAAAATAAATTATTTTGTTTAAATAATTTGATTTTTTTTAAATTATATAATTTTTTAACCAATTTTAATTATTTTATAAATAAATTAATATTTTTATAAAATATTGTTAACATGATTTATAAAAAATTTTACACTTCTATAATTTTCTATTTTCTATGTTTTAAACATAGGAGGATGTTAGATTTCCTACATACATTAGGAAAAAACAAATATCGTTATAATTTTCTATTTTCTATGTTTTAAACATAGGAGGATGTTAGATTTCCTACATACATTAGGAAAAAACAAATATCGTGTGTGCCTAATTTAGTAAGGACTGATCCCAAGTTGTGTTTTGTCAATAGTATCTTCATTTTATTATATTTTTATTTTTAGGGTGAAAGGCGTACACTTAATGGGCACATTTAATCATTGTTTAATTATAAATTTTAATTACAATTAATTGAAGATGTTGATATATTTTTTATCATCCTTCCAAATCAATAAATCAAATAATTAGCAAACTTAATTATGGATGAAAACAACCATAATTGAAACAATTTCATATTATTCATTCTTCAATAGTTTATGTTCTTTGTGAGCTTAATGTGATTATCCATTAGTGGTCAATAAGTTTTAGAAATTCATTAATAAAATAAAATTAGTTGATTAAAATAAAATTAGTTGATTAATAAAATAAGTTTTATAAAGATAAGTCTAACCCTATTAATAATTAATATTAATTATTAATAGGGTTGGGGTTAGTGTATTAAAAAATAAGGTTAATTATTAAAATAAGTTTTATAAATTAATATATTAATAAATTGATTTATTAAATATATTAATAAAGTCTATTAATAAAATAAGTTTTGCAATTTGGATACTCTATGGTTAGAGTTATTCATAATATATTAATTAATATGGTTAGAATTATTAGAGTTAGGGTTAATGTAGTTATTATAGTTAGGGTTAATATAGTTAATGATTGATATTATTAACATATTAATTATAACTATATTAATAACTATTATATAATTAATAGTTGTAGTTAACCTCTAATATTAATAATATAATATTATATAATATTAATCACATTTTTCTATAATAATTTAATATTAAGAACATTAACCATAATCCTATTAATTATTAATAATATATTAATATTAATTATAAATAGGGTTAGGGTAAGCTTTATTAATATAAAATTATTATAGTAAAAAGTGATTAATAATATATTATATTATTAATATTAGGGGTTATGATATACCTAAGAAGGAGATCTAGTGGATTTGATTGCAGATCTAAACGTTTTCCAGCAGTTGCCCCAAAACCCAGCAAGGGTGCATTTCTTTGATGGAACTCCCCCTTGGTTTGGGGAGGCGAAACGATGGAGATCGAGTGTCTAGATGGATTGAGAGTAGACAAAGAGATAGACTATCTTAGTTGAAGCCCCAAGGATCAAAGAGAGAGGCTCAGTGTAACCATTGAGGAGGGCGCACTTGAATCATCCCAACAGTTGCAAAACCTAGCAAGGGCGCAAACCCAAATGGTGTGTCCTCCTTCTTGCCTTGGATAGCTTGCATAAAATGGAATTCCACCTGAGAGAGTGAATAGCCAAAGGGATAAACTAACTCTGAGAGGTGGAATCATTCAAAATAGAGCAGCCAAGGTGCAACCATGAGGAAAGGCGCACTGGATTTTGTGAGAATGACCGAGATGCAGAAAACAAGCAAAAACTAATAATGTAACTTTCAAACAACAAAAATAAATGAGGCAGATAGATTTTGGAAAATGGAAAGATGTTTTTGTTAGCAACCGATTCACCTTTTATAACAAGGGACCCATTTATTTACATATGATTCTGTAATGAACCTCAAATTCACCATAAAAAAAAAGTTCTCTATGACATAATTCAATTCCGTTTAAGTTGAGAAATTAAGAGAAGGTAAGATTAATTTCTGTCCATAATGTCATTATTACACCAGTCTAGATTACTTTGAACCGAAAATCTTATGTGAGTAAAATTTTTTCATAATTCTATCACTTCCCTTAAAAGGCAATGTCTACACTCAAGTCGAAGGAACCTTTGATGTTTAGAGAGATAAAGCTCAGAAGGGATAGCACCTTTGAATTATTCAAAGGGAGGCAAAGATCAAAATCATCTTGCAGAGGTCGAGTTCAGGTGTAAGAACGCCAAGTCATTTTGGCCAGAGATCCTTGGGAAGAATGATCGAACGGTGAAATTTCTTCGTGGGGAAGTACTGAAATCTCGTGGACCGTTGGATCTCGTAAATCTGTGAGGAGGTTAAGACTAAGCATCTTTTAGCGTTCAAAATATCAGGAGGGGTGGCGACCATTGGATGAGAAGCAACAAGAGCCGTTGATCTCGCGTTGGAAATTCGTTATTTCGGAGTCGTTGCATCACGAAATTCGGGTTCGCGAAATCCTGAAACAATTGGGACCGTTGATCCTATGCGAAAAGCACAAAACGTGTTAAGCCCCTTTTCGGAATTTCGGGTTCTGGGAATTCGAAGGGCCTAGAATTGTCACCGCTGAAGTCACAAAATCCAGAATTGCGAAACCCCGAATCGTGAAACCCCGAAACCCCGAACCCTGAAACCCCGAAGTACTATATGTACAGGCTTCTTATAATTCAAAGAAAGATCTGCTAAAAATTCAATTATAGAAGTAAACATATGCCTATAAATAGATCGATACATTTCAAGCTCATCTATACATAGACAATCCTACCTAGAATTTTGATTTTAGAGTTAAATATGCTCCTGTAGGTGGATATGTTATTTCAAATTCATAAGTACATAATTTTGTCTAGCATTTTGTTTAAGGAGGAACCATTCCCAGAATTTAGTCTTTGAACATAAACTTATTACAACGAACATATGCCATCTATGGAAATTATTTCAACTTAGCACAATTTAAACGCATAAGATCAGATACACGAATCATTCAAACAAAGACTGAGCATATTTTAGAAGAAGATAAAATATAAAGTTGACATTTTGGCATTCGGGACTTGCTTGTTACATACGCACGAAGTTCCTTTTCTTTACTAAACCCCTAAACCCCGAAATCCCGTAGTGTTGGGCCCACATCCTTTTCTCATTTCGCAACTCGACACTTCTTATCTCATTTTTCTTGTGCGTAATAAGTTTGTAAACCCCGAAATCGCGAACTTCAAAATCCCAAAATGTTGGGCCCACAATCCTTTCACATTTCATGATTTGGCACTTCTTGTTTGCATTTTGTTTATGCATCACGTGTTCAAAAACCCTAAAATCCTGAAATGATGGCCCACAGTCCTTTCGCATTTCGTGATTCGACACTTCTTGTTTCATTTTGTTTAAGCATCAGGTGTTCGAAATCCCTGAAATCTCGAACTTCGAAATCCTGAAATGTTGGGCCCACAGTCCTTTCACATTTCACGATTCGACACTTCTTGTTTCATTTTGTTTAAGCATCAAGTGTTCGAAATCCCTGAAATTCTGAACCCCGAAATCTTGAAATGTTGGGCCCACGGTCCTTTCGCATTTCGCGATTCGACACTTCTTGTTTCATTTTGTTTAAGCAGGTGTTCGAAATCCTCGAAATCCTGAAATGTTGGGCCCACAGTCCTTTCGCATTTTGCGATTCGACACTTCTTAATTCCTTTTGTTTGTGCATCATTATTAAAATAGGAAAGACTAAATATGAATAGCCGAATTGGTACCGCCTTGGTTAAAGGAAATTTCTGTAATAAGAAAGGGTGTATCTGGGTTCCTTTACTATTAAAGTAGTTCATATAATAGATCTTTCATTGCAAATTATATATTATAATTTTCTGTTTCTATATTCTCTTGTTTGAAATACCTTTATATGTGTTAGGTTAATTAACTATAAGGGAAAACTGGTATAATAGTTGGTCCTCCTACCTCAGTTATAGATCTGTGTCTACACAGTCTCTTTGATGGAAAAGAAGAATGTAGCATAATTTACAAAACTCAGAATGATGTTCCCGACATTATTCATACAATTAGATTAATGAAATTACAACATAACCTCTACTCCCAATATGCAAATCTCAGCATTGATTTAGAGGAGATTTCTTCCAGAATTTAACCATGCATAATCCTTTCAACTATCATAACAACTAAAAGGCCAATTCTATCGTTCGTTTAGAAAGGGGTCACTCGAGATTAGATTTACCCTATGTTCTCTATCAGTCTTTAGGCTTCCTGAATTCGAACTGATTTTTTCCTATGCATTATTATCTATCATAATTAGTAGATGCATTACATCCATGATTGAATCATTCACCAGAGAATGGAAATTACTTCAGTTCGGATTTAATAGATACATGACATCAGATATCAAATCATTTGAATAGAGAAAGAAAATCATTTCAGTTCCGATTTAACAAATACATTGCATCGTATATAAAATCATTCAGACAGAGAAGGAGTAGGGAAAAATATCTGAACGAGATCGCGAGAAGACAAACGGAACAGCCACGTTCCTCCCAACCATAGAATAGGGTAGCCAAAACCACTTTCTCGATTCACCCCCTAGCCTAACCATAAATCCATGAGGGAGAACTTCGAAATTCCTCCTCAGCAATGTCTGTCCATTCCAACAGCTATCCTCTTTCCTCACACTTACTCAGCAGTGCTCATAACAACAAGGAAATTTTGTTTCAGTAGACTCCTCTTTCCTCACACTCAATCTGTAGTGTTCGTAACAACAAGAGAACTCAAAAATATTTTTCCCCAGTATACTTGGCAGTGTCTTGCCTCCTTGCATATGCTATATATCAATTTTTCCCAGGTCTTTTTCCCTCCCTTGGGGGGATTTTCAGAGCTTTCTAAACCCCTGATTTTCAAGGGATGCCAATGGCCAAATATCTGATTTTCCACTTGTAATAATCAACCTAGAGGTAGTTCCAATTTGTTCCCCACTCATGGAGTCATGGTCAGCTGATTTTAACATGGTTGTTCCATTTGTCCTCCTGCAATTAATATAAATCTTTTGTTTTTCTACAAGTTTCATAGTCAAATAGTTAGTTGAGTCCCAATCAAAACTCTGCCCAATAGTCATAACAATTAATTACAAATATCAAATTCAAAATTTGGAATTGCCATAAATGGAAAAAAAAATCCAAATTCGAATTTACTAAAAACAGAATTAAATCTCCAACAAATTTAAATTTCAAAAATATTTTATTTTTGAGGATATCAAATCCTTTCCCCCTTCAGTAAAACACTGTCCTCAGTGTTCGTTCCTTTCCTGGAACATGATTGGATGAGATTTCCGCAAATCTCCCTCCAACTCCCAAGTGGCCTCCTCATGACAAAAGTGCTTCCATTGCACCTTTACCTGAGCGACGACTCTATTTCAAAGTGTTATTTCTCTCCCATCCAAAATGTGCAGGGGTTCCACCTAGAACTTGCCTTCAGGTTCCACCTGCAGCAAGTTCCAATCAATCCTATGAGTAGGGTCATGAATATGTTTTTTTAACAAAGAAACATGAAATACATTATGAATTCTTAGATTAGCTGGAAGTGCAAGTTGATATGCTACGGGTCCAATTTGAGCTAGTATCTCGAAGGGCCCACAAAACTTGTGTGCCAACTTGGCCCAGTTCCCTAACTTCAACGAGCTTTTTTGGGCTTTGACCTTCAAATAAAAATGGTCTCCTACTTGAAATTCCAAGTATCTTCTTTTCTGATCTGCATAGCTCTTCTATATGTCCTGTGCTTCTTTCAAGTTTTGTTGTACATTCCTTACCATGTTCTCCATTTATTAGAGTATCTCTGGTCCAACCATGAGTGTGTTAGACATGTTATCCCAACTAATTAGAGTCGTACACTTTCTGTCATACAGTATTTCGAAAGGGCTCAACTTAGCTGAAGTTTGGTACCCATTGTTATATGCAAATTCTACCAAGTGTAGGTAGTCTTCCCAGTTGTTCAGTTTTGTTCTTACATACATACATAGCATATCCTCTATGATTTTGTTTGTCCTTTCAGTCTGTCCATCCATTTGTGGATGATAACTCATACTAAAATTCAAATTAGTATTTATCCCTGCAAACAATTCCTTCCAAAAAGTGGATGTGAATTTTACGTCTCTATCTGAAATCACCATTTTAGGAATACCATGCAGTCTAAAAATTCCTTTCATGAATATTTTAGCAATGTTTATAGCTTTAAAAGTAGACTTTACAGGAATAAACTGTGTAGACTTACTGAATTTATCGATTACAACCATGATAGAATCATTATGTTTCTGATTTTTAGGAAAACCTGTTATAAAGTCCAACAATATGGTCTCCAATTTCCATTCTGGTATTGGTAATGGCTGTAATAGGCCGGTTGGATGCTGGTGTTCGACCTTAACTTGCTGACAATCTTAACACCTAGCCAAGTTCTCTACTGTTTCACCCTTCATATTAGGCCAACAAAATAGCTTTTTGAGTGTTGTTATTGTTTTCTGGTAACCTAGGTGGCCAGAATATGGTTTCTTATGCACTTCGTCAAAAACAGTTAATTTTAACTCTGTTGAATCTGGTATGTACAGTCTGTTTTTAAATCTTAATAGTCCCTTCTTGTCGATATTTATATCTGGTTTATCTGAGTTTGCAATACTATTTTGAAATTCTCCCATCATCTTAGTGTAATTTACGTCGTTAATACCTTTCGTCCTTATTCTTTGTTCCAGATCACTTTCTACCCTGCTAATATTTATCTCAAATAACCCATGGACTCTTATGCTTAAAGCGTCTGCTACTTTATTTTCCTTACCCTTGATATGTCTGACCTCGAAGTCAAATTATCTCAAGAAGGCTAGCCACCTTGCTTTTCTTGCATTAAGGTCTGGTTGGTTAAACAAATATTTCACCCCGCTATTATCCGTCAATAGTAGGAATTTTCTACCCATTATATAGTGTCACCACATTTTTAAGGCATGTATTACTGCTGCCAATTCTAAGTCATGAGTGACATAATTTCGCTTGTGATATTTTAATTTCTAGGACTTGTAACAGATCACGTGCCCTTCCTGAGTTAGGACACCACCGAGTCCCTCTTTACTTGCATCAACACATACTATGAAGTCTTTATCTGGGTTTACTACCTTCAAAATGGGCAACGATGTCAATAATTCTTTCAGCTTGTTAAAACTGACTTGACACTTTTGCGACCAGTTAAACTTGGTCCCTTTATTTTGTAATGATGTGATAGGGTAGGATAACTTGGAAAACCCTTCTATAAACCTGCGATAATATCCGGTGATTCCCATGAATGATCGGATATCTACCACATCCTTAGGTATTGGCCATTCCATAATGGATTTTATCTTTTCTAGGTCTACGACAATACCTTCCGAGGAAATGACATGACCTAAATATTGTATTTCTTTATGATAAAAGTCACATTTGTCGAATTTTCCGTATATTTTTTGTTTCCTTAATGTTTGCAGAACTATTCTTAAGTGTTCATCATGTTCCTCCTCCATTTTAGAATAGACTAGAATATCGTCGATAAATACTACTATGAACTTGTCTAAATACTGACTGAAAATGTTGTTCATCAAGCACATAAACATGGTTGGAGCGTTAGTGAGTCCGAAAGGTATGACTACAAACTCATAGTATCTATATCTTGTTTGAAAAGTTGTTTTGTTTATGTCCTGATCCTTTATCCTAACTTGATGATAACCGGATCGTAAATCCAGTTTTGAAAAGATCTTGGCTCCGCCAACTTGATTGAACAGATCATTTATCCTTGGTAAGGGGTAGTTGTTCTTAATAGTAATTTTGTTTAGTTGTCTATAATCGATACATAGTCTTAGAGTACCATCTTTCTTTTTAACAAAGAGGACTAGTGCTCCCCATGGCGAGAAAATCAGTCTGATATACTCTTTGTCGAACAATTCCTGTAATTTTATTTTTAATTTTGTTAGTTCTGGTAGACTCATTTGATAGGGTGCTTTTGAGATAGGGGTTGATCCGAGTAGTATGTCTATGGAGAAATATATTTCCCTTCTAGGAGGTAATTTTGGTATCCCATACACAAACATGTCTCTGAATTCACGTAGGACAACAAAGTCTTCTAACTTGGGCTTCTCTTCTTTTTCTAATAGATTCGTCACTTGGATGGTGTAAACTTGACATCCTTTTCTAATACATTTCTTATGTTGCATCGCTAAAACTTGTCTGACTGATACAGGTTTTGGTATGCCTTGGGTTGTTCTAACAGTTCCAAAATCATCTTTATAGCTAAGTATCTTTGTATAAAAATATAGTACTGCTTTGTCTTGTTCCAACCAATCCATCCCGATAATCATATCGTAAGATCGTAGTGGTAGGATGTTCAGATTGGTCCTTATATTTTGACCATCTAAGATGAACTCAAAATCAGAAATAAAGTCAACTACTTTCCTTTTAGTACCTCTTGCTAGTTGTACAAGCCATGATTTTTTGTGCTTCAGTTTCTTAAGTTTATTTGACTCTACTATATCAGGGGTAATATAACTTAACGTAGCTCTAGGGTCAATTAAAACAAAAAATTGAGTGCCATTGATTTTACCTTCGATTTCTACCACCGAGGACTGGTGGTCAAATTGTCAACCATCTATGGCTGCATTTATCCGATGCAGGCTTCTGCCCACGTCTCCCACTATAGAGGCTTCCTGCAAATTGTGAACATCAGTTATGTTTGCCGAATTCAAACGTGGATAGTTCATCCTTAGATGAGGCTCTTTGCATTCCCAACACTTTAATGGCTCGCGGGTGTTGTCCCCAAACTTATTCATTCCCAGATTTACCGGTTTACCGCTACCTTGTGCATTGGGATGATTGGAGTGAAAATCCTTCTTTGGGAAACCTTTTGCTGCATTCTGATAAGGAGTTGGTTGGTATCCCTTCCTTTGCTGGTTCATTCGATCTTGTTTCTTATCCCTCCAAGCCTTGGGAAACTCTACCCACTGTTTATACTAGTCATAGCACATTTGTGCTTTCCTGAATACCTCACTCAAGGATTTGGGGTTGTCAAACTCAATTTTGTCCCTGTAGGACTGTGGTAAATAGCTTAAGAATCGCTGGATTTTTACCTTATCCTCCCGGATGTATGGTACGAACCTTAGTAGTTCGAGAAATTTATTTATAAGGTCCTCCATCGTCATCTATCCAAGTCGTAACTCGTAAAGTTATTTCGTCTTCCTTTCATAATAGCTTTCATAAAGGTTTTTTTTTTTGAAATACTTCTTAAAGTCAGACCACTCCAACTGTTTCTCCTTTAGGCCCTTGTCCAATTTCATGTCCTGCCACCAAATGTTGGCCTTCCCCTTCAGATTGTAGATGGCCATTCTAACCTTCATGTTGCTGGAATAGTTGTAGATCTGGAAGTATTTTTCGATGTCCAACAACCATGCCTCATCGTTTTCTCATGTCCTAGATTCTCCGTCAAAGGTAGCTGGTTTGATCTTTTTAAATTCTCCTTCAAGGTGGTTTGTTTGTTTTCTTTTTCTGTTTGGTATAGTTTTGTCTTTAGCTGAAGGTGTCCCTTCAGATGAACTGTCTCCTTTTTCTGTTTCTGCACCAGAATTATTGGAGGCCCTTTTGCTGACCTCCTCATCATGGTTATCATCTTTTGGGATTTTTTTGGTTACTATACTACGTAGTAGGACTTCATTTATCTCTTGTTGTTCCTGCTGTTCTTTCTTCAATTTTTCATTGTCGGCCTTGAAAACCTGTAGTTCAACAATAAGATTCCTCATTATTTCTAACACCTCTATGGGTGAGCTTCCATCATTGTTCTATCTTGGATCTCCAGGAGGTCCTTGCTGTGGATTCCCTTCCATCCTGATTTCTTCACCTTTTTGGGCTACCATAATCAACACAAAATAGAAAGACTTTTTGTTTGTAACCACAAGATTTATTAGTTTTTTTCATAAATCATAATATATACTAAGCAATTAATGTGGCCCAGTTCAGGCCCAGTGTTGTAACTTTTTCTCTGATACCATATGTAATGAACCTCAAATTCACCATAAAAAAAAGTTCTCTATGACATAATTCAATTTCGTTTAAGCTTACAAATTAAGAGAAGGTAATATTCATTTCTATCCATAATGTCATTATTACACCAGTCTAGATTACTTTGCACCAAAAATCTTATGTGAGTAAAATATTTTCATAATTCTATCACTTCCCTTAAAAGCAAATGACTACACTCGGGTTGAAGGAACCTTTGATGTTCAGAGAGACAAATTTCAGAAGGGATAACACCTTTTAAGTATTAAAAGGGAGGCAGAGATCAAAGTCATCTCAAAGAGGTCGAGTTCAGGTGTAAGAACGCCAAGTCATTTTGGCCATATATCCTTGGGAAGAATGATCGAATGGTGAAATTTCTTCATGGGGAAGTACCGAAATCCCGTGGACCGTTGGATCTCGTAAATCCGTGAGGAGGTTAAGACTGAGCATCTTTTAGGATTCACAAGATTAGGAGGGGTGGCGACCGTTGGATGAGAAGCAACATGATCTGTTGATCTCGTTCTCAAAATTCGTTATTTTGGAGTCATTGCATCACGAAATTTCAGTTCACAGAATCCTGAAAGAATTGGGACCGTTGATCCCATGCGAAAAGGCCAAAACCCGTTAAGCCCATTTTCAGCATTTCAGGTTCTGGGAGTTCGAAGGGCCTAGAATCGTCATCACCGTAGTTGCGAAATCCTGAATCACAAAACCTCGAAACCCTGAACCACGAAACCCCGAAGTACTATATGTACATGCTTCTTCTAATTCAAAGAAAGATCTTCTAAAACTTCAATTACAGAAGTAAACATATGCCTATAAATAGATCGGTACCTTTCAAGCTCATCTATACATAGACAATCCTACCTAGAATTTTGATTTTAGAGTTAAATATGCTCCTGTAGGTGGATCTGTTCTTTCAAATTCATAAGTAGATAATTTTGTCTAGCGTTTTGTTTCAGGAGGAACCATTCCCAGAATTTAGTCTTTGAATATAAACTTATTACAACGAACAGATGTAATTTATGGAAATTATTTCAACTTGGCACAATTTAGACGCATAACATCAGATACACAAATCATTCAAACAAGGACTAAAAATATTTTAAAAGAAAATAAAATATAAAGTTGACATTTCGGAATTTGGGACTTGCTTGTTACATACGCACGAAGTTCCTTTGCTTTACTAAACCCATAAACCCCAAAATGCCGAAGTGTTGGGCCCACATCCTTTTCTCATTTCGTAACTCGACACGTCTTATCTCATTTTGCTTGTGCATAAGAAGTTCGTAAACCCCGAAATATCGAAATCCCGAACTCCAAAATCCCAAAATGTTGGACCCACAGTCCTTTCACATTTTTCAATTCGATACTTCTTGTTTGCATTTTGTTTATGCATCAGGTGTTCAAAAACCCCGAAATCCCAAAATGCTGACCCACATTCCTTCCGCATTTCGCGATTCGACACTTCTTGTTTCATTTTGTTTAAGCATCAGGTGTTCGAAATCCCCAAAATTCTGAAATGTTTGGCCCACAGTCCTTTCGCATTTCGCGATATGACACATCTTGTTTCATTTTGTTTAAGCATCAGGCGTTTAAAATACCCGAAATCCTGAAATGTTGGGCCCACAGTCCTTTCACATTTCGCGATTCGACTCTTCTTGTTTCATTTTGTTTAAGCATCAGGCGTTCGAAATCCCTAAAATCCTGAACCCCGAAATCTTTAAATGATGGGCCCACAGTCCTTTCGCATTTCGCGATTCAACACTTCTTAATTCCTTTTGTTTGTGCATCGTTATTAAAACAGGAAAGACTAAATATGAATAGTCGAATTGGTACCGCCTTGGGTAAAGGAAATTTTCGTAATAAGAAAGGGTGCATCTAGGTTCCTTTACTGTTAAAGTAGTTCATATAATTTTTTGTTTATGTATTCTCTTGTTTGAAATACCTTTATACGGGTTAGGTTAATGAACTATAAGGGAAAACTGGTATAATAGTCGGTCCTCCTACCTCAGCTACAGATCTATCTCTACACAGTCTGTTTGATGGAAACGAAAAATGTAGCATAGTTTACAAAACTCAGAATGATGTTCCGAGCATTATTCATAGAATTAGATTAATGAAATTACAGCATAATCTCTACTCCCAATATGCAAATCTCAACATTGATTTTACTCAGAAAATAATTAAAGAAAGAAAATAGCAGTGAATCTAATTTAGAGGAGATTTCTTCTAGAATTTAACCATGCATAATCCTTTCAACTATCATAACAACTAAAAGGCCAATTCTATCATTCGTTCAGAAAGGGGTCACTCGAGATTAGATTTACCCTATGTTCTTTGTCAGTGTTTAGGCTTCCTGAATTCGAACTAAATTTTTCCTACGCATTATTATCTATCATAATTAGTAGATGCAATACATCCGTGATTGAATCATTCACTAGATAATGGAAATTATTTCATTTCAGATTTAATAGATACATGACATCAGATATCAATCATTCGAATAGAGAAAGGAAATCATTTCAGTTCCGATTTAACAAATACATTGCATCAAATATAAAATCATTCAGACAGAGAAGGAGTAGGGAAACATATATGAACAAGATCACAAGAAGACAAAGGGAACACATGTTCCTCCCAACCATAGAATAGGGAAGCCAAAACCACTTGCCCGATTCACCCCATAGCCTGACCATGAATCCATGAGGGAGAAATTGGAAACTCCTCCTCATCAATGTCCTTCCATTCCAACAGTTATCCTCTTGCATCACACTTACTCAGCAGTGCTCAAAATAGCAAGGAAATTTTGTTTCAGTAGATTCCTCTTGCCTCACACTCAATCCATAGTGTTCGTAACAGCAAGAGAACTCAAAAATATTTTTCCCAAGCATACTTTGCAGCATCCTGCCTCCTCGCATATGCTATATATCAATTTTTCCCAGGTCTTTTTCCCTCCCTTGGGGTGATTTTCGTATCTTTCTAAACCCCTAATTTTTAGGGGCTTCCAATGGCAAAATATTTGATTTTCTACTTGTAATAATCAGCCGAGAGGTAGTTCCAATTTTCTCCCCACTCATGGAGTCATTGTCAGCTAATTTTAACATGGTTGTTCTATTTATCCTCTTGCAATTAATATAAATCTTCTGTTTTTATACAAGTGTCAGAGTCAAATAGTTAGTTGAGTCCCAATCATGACTATGTCCAACAGTCATAATAATTAATTACAAATATCAAATTCGAAATTCGGAATTTCCATAAATGGCAAAAAAATTCCAAATTTGAATTTACTAAAAACAGAATTAAATTTCCTGCAAATTTAAATTTCAAAAATATTTTATTTTTGGGGATATCACAGATTCACTGCATTAAAATATGAATTGGGTATATCTTAGTTGGGCTTAGATGTGCGCCTGAGGTTGACTTTCTCTTGGGTGTCCCAATTCCTCCTTGTTTAGATCTGGAAGCATCCCGACTTCCATGAGAAGGTGTAGAAAAAGATGGTGCACCACTTTTGTGACATCCCCAAAATAAAGAAATTGGACAAAATAATTTAGAATCTAAAAGTGTTGGAAATTTATTTCTGTTTTTAGTAAATTCCAAAATTGGAAATTTTTTGCCAATTATGGCAATTTCAAATTTCGAATTTTATGATTGTAATAAATGATTTGACTGTTGGGCAGAGTTCTGATTTGTCCCAACTAGCTACTTGACTATGACACTTGTATGAAAAAGGAAAGAAAAGAATATTTTATATTGATTGCAGGAGGACAAATGGAGCATCCATGTTGAATTTAGCTAACCATGACTCCATGAGTGGGGAACACATTGAAATTAACTCTGGGTTGATTGTTACAAGTGGAAAATCAGTGATTTAGCTAATGGAAGCCCCTGAAAATCAGGGATTTAGAAAAGCTGTGAAAATTCCCCAAGAGAGGGAAAAGTCCTAGGCAAACTAATAAAAGAGCATATGTGAGGAGGCAGGACACTGCCAAGTATGCTGGGGAAAGCCTAAGAATTTTTTTTCTTGCTGTTATGAACACTACTGTGTGAGTGTGAGGCAAGGGGAATACTGCTAATATTCGAAGGACATTGCTGGAGAGGATATTTCAATTCGCCCTCATGGATTCATGGTCAGGCTAGGGGGTGAATCGGGCAAGTAGATTGGTTTCCCTGTTCTATGGTTGGGAGGAATGTGGATGCTCCCTTTGTCTTCCTGTAAAATCTGGTTTAGATATGTAACTCTACCTTACTCTAGTCAAATGATCATGTATTGAAATTCATTTTACTTCTTTATACGATTTTGTTTTCTAGTCGAATGTTGTGGGAAAGATCTAACTATTTACTTCCGAATAATTGGCTGGAAATGGACCTTTTTATTTAGATTTAATACTGGGTAAATTACTAAGATTTATGGAATGTATTAAGAATGAAACAAATTCAGTAATAGTTACAAATCCCATATAGATTTAATACTAGGTAAATTACTAAGATTTCTGGAATATATTAACAACGAAATGAATTCTGTAACAGTTACGAATCCCATAATAGATTGTCTTGTTTTAGTTTCCTATGGATGCTACTAATAAACAATGAGCCTTTGCGACTAAGCATACCATTCATAAATCCAACAAGTGTACTCTACAACAGTAAAGTACTAATCAACAGACACATAATACGGTGTAGACAGTAAATCTATATATATATTTATATTACATGCATAATTGAGATAGATACGATAGCAAGGTAAGACCCTGTAAGAAAATGTTTACCCACAGTTAAGCTACAGGTTATGTCATATTGACTAGGTTGTTTCTTATTTGTGTGAGCAGAGCCATAGAGTTTTCATCAATATAAGTAATCAAGAACAGAGGATAAAATATTACTTGATACATAACCCAAACAGTCTTGTAGAGACTTATTTAATAATGATAATAGAAACAGAAGGTATTAAAGCACGAATCATAATGAATAATGATGACCATCGAACCTTCCGGTGCATAGATCTATAAGGAACTTATACGATAAGTGATAACAGAAACATAAGGAAAATCGTACACGAACTGCATTGAAGCTATCTAATTCACTGGTGAGCAGTCCGTTAAGGGCTTATTTGATCATGATAATTGACAAAAGAGGTAGACAACATACGGGGTAGGAATCCAACTAATAATGAAGCTATTTTTCTATGGGTAAGCAGATTGATAAAGGTTATTCAACATTTATAACTGAAAATAGAGGGTAAATGACTTGCGATGCGTGAACTGAAACTAGTTGATTCTTCCATTTGAACATAAATGAAAAACTGGAATCATCAACCATATTAATTGTGGGAAAGAACCAAACCCTACGCTTAATCACTATGCATGGATGGTTTGTTTCAGAAAGGGGTTATACTTCCAATAATGAGATTCAATTCTGGAATAAAATAACTATGATAGCCAGAACAGAAAACCAAATTTATATTATACAGAGGAAAATACTTCAGAGTTCCAAACCCCAATATAACTAATACACATGATATAATGAGCATTGTATTGTTTTTAACAATCGACAGTCTAATTACCAAATTCCAAACAGTCGCACACTGTGCGATGGTTTGGTACCCCATAAATCATTTTATACAATTCAGAGTGTACCGCAGAACTTGGAGTTAACCTCTCAATGGGGTTTGAATCATGATAAATAACTTAGAAACTACGTAGGAACCCGAATAAATTTTGTTGAAGCGAGGAGGGCGTCCCCATGCTTCGACATGCCTACACCTACACAAAATTAACGAGAAGCATTAAAAAAACAACCAAACAGGATAATGTATTTAAGTTATAGAATAGAAAATGACTAGAACAGGGGCCGTTGAATACTTAACTGAAGCAGAGGGTTTATGCCTCCTTTTGTCGCACTACATCGCTTGGACCAAAATGGAAAGGGGTGTTTGCGCCTCCCTGATGGGTACCCTCGCACATCCAGGGGCCCATCATTAATAACAGATACTAGAGTATAATCTGAAGGGATACTACAAAAATAACAAAAAAATTAAAAGGCGAAAACGATGCATGGTAAACATAAACCTTCATATATTCAACTTAAACAGAAGAGATTAAACGTGTTCAACAAATCGGAAGAACTTCACTTCTAAATCTATGCTACCAGCTAACACTAAAGACAACCACAGAAGACCAGGAAACACTAACAATAATTTAATGGACTATCCAACAGAGGAGACCAGAAGATAATAACGCGGGTTTAACTGAACCAAGAAAACAAAAATAACAAGGGTGTAACGGACTATCCAACAGAGGAGAACAAGGAATAATAGTAAGGGGTTTAACTGAATAATTTCTCGACTTCATGTTAGATGTTGTGATACGAGTAATGGCTCGGTCCCAACAGGTCGTATTGTGCAACATCAAGGATAAACTAGAATAGGAGACAAAACCCTTATAAAACAAAACATGACTCTTTTTTTTTCCTAACACAGTACCCTGGAAATAAGACGAAGACATTATCAAAGAACAAAGGTGTGCAGAAAATGACAGACAAGGCAGAATGTTAGTTTTAAAAATGTAAATAAAAAGAGAGCCAAAGGTAAAACTTACGACACAAAATGGCTATCAGAAAGCACCACCAAGAACCTCCACACACTTAGCACAGAGACTGAAACATGTACCCCAGCCATGAGGCTTGAGCCAACAAGGGTTTTGGTCTATGACTTTTCTCTATCCTTCACAAAAAGAAACCTTAACCAAGGTGCGAACGGAATGGCCTGGGACGATGAATCCTCTCTCACCCAAACCAAAAGCCGAATGAGAGTGAAAGGCGTGGGAGGAACCTCCGAATGGAGCAAAAGGACAGAAGGAGCTCGTACATAGACCATGTGATTATGGGGAAGGTGTCAACGTTTCCTTGGAAGCATGCCAATCGAGCTCTGTTTTGAATAGACATTTCCCCATGTGTATTAAATGTGCTGACAGGCCCTTAAGGCATAGTTCCTTCCACCTTTATCAGTAGCTAGGGGCATTGATGGTGAGGCAAGGTCTCACTACACCATTTCATGTCAAATCCAACTACCCTGTCTTAAACACCAAAATGGTTGGCCTTGTCGTTACCTAACAAGTTGGGTGCCAATGATCATAATCCCTAACCTCTAATAGATTAACCCTCTACGCACTATAAATTCAAGGTGTAATTTTAGTGGCCGAAGTTAATCCACTGTACTTTTGTTTTTTGAATAAGATTAATTTCTCTTTGTAGATTTTATAATGCTACTTAAACTTAAGGGATTGGTCTTCTATAGGCCTGGCACCTCTAACCTTGCATTATAGGATAGAAAGACTCTAAGTGGTTATCACTACATGTCTTAGAGTGGCTTAGGAATAAGATAGTGGATAGTATTGAGTTATCATGAGACAAATGGTCCCTGATTATAGGCATTTTGTCGTATGTAACACTTTACCAAAATAAATAGAGACCCTATGCTAATAGGATAGAGGAGCGAAAGTAGTAATACAAATGTACCTTAGGATAGACAAGTGATTGAACGACCTTAAGGACACAAAACAAATTCAATGCTCCCAAACAATATTTTTTTTTGTATGTAAATTTTGAGGTACATTACATATGGTATCAGAGAAAAAAGGTGACAACAATGGACCTGAATAGGGCCACAATAGTTGTTTAGTATAGATATCTTTCGATTTATGTAAAACTAACAAAATATGATGGTTACAAATAGAAAGCTATTTCTGTTTTGCTAATTATGGTAGCTCAGGATGATGCAGAGATCAGGATGGGAGAAAACCCATAGCAGGGACCCTCTGGAGATACAAGACAAAACAATGATGTAAGTTCACCCATGGAAGTGTTAGAAACAATGAGGAACCTTATTGTTGAATTACAGATTTTCAAAGCAGACAATGAAAAACGGAAAAAAGCACAACAAAAACAGCAAGAGATAAATGAAGTCCTGCTACACAGTATATTGACCAAGAAAATCCCAAAGGACAATAATCACGAGGAAGAAGTCAGCAAAAGGGATTCCAAGAACTCGGGGCCGGAAACAGAAAAAGGAGATAGTTCGTCAGAAGGAACACCTTCAGCTGAAGAAAGAACTAAATCTGACAAGAAAAGTAAACAAGTAGACCACCTCGAAGGAGAATTTAAAAAAATTAAACCGACTACTTTTGATGGAGAATCCAAGACATGAGAGGAAGCTGAAGCATGGCTGTTGGACATCAAAAATTACTTCCAGATCTACAACTATTCCAGCAACATGAAGGCCACAATGGCCATCTACAATCTGAAAGGGAAGGCCAACATTTGGTGGCAGGACCTGAAATTGGCCAAGGGCCTAAAGGAAAAGCAGTTGGAATGGATTGACTTTAAGAAGTATTTCAAGAAACAATACCTTTCAGAAAGTTACTATGAAAGAAAGACAAAGGAGTTCTATGAGTTACGACTTGGACAGATGACCATGGAGGACCTTATAAATAAAGTTTTTTGAACTGTTAAGGTTCGTACCATACATATGAGAGGATAAATTAAAAATTCAGCGTTTTCTAAGATGCCTACCACAGTC
Organism: Picea engelmannii; assembly: GCA_009831015.1. NCBI lineage: Eukaryota > Viridiplantae > Streptophyta > Pinopsida > Pinales > Pinaceae > Picea > Picea engelmannii. The sequence goes on along the minus strand of ML819714.1, from coordinate 86,165 downwards.
CTACACTGACAGAATTGAATTTGACAACCCCAAATCCTTGAGCGAAGTATTTAGGAAATCTCAAATGTGCTACGATCAATACAAATAGTGAGTAGAGTTTCCCAAAGCATGGAAGGATAAGAAACAAGAATGAATGAACTAGCGGAAGAAGGGGTACCAACCAGCTCCTCATCGGAATACAACAAAAAGTTTTCCGAGAAAGGACTTTCACTCAAACCATCTGAATACACAAGGAAGTGGGAAACTAGTAGACTTGGGAATGAAGAAGTTCAGAGACAACCCCCACGAGCCATTAAAGTGTTGGGAATGCGGAGAGCCTCATCTAAGGAGGAACTATCCGCGTTTGAGTTCAACAAATAGGATTGTTGTTCATAATCTGCAGGAAGCCTCGACAGTGGGAGATGTGGGCAGAAGCCTACATCGAATAAATGTAGCCATAGATGGTCGACAAGCTGACCACCAATCCTTGGTGGTAGAAATTGAAGGTAAAATTAATGATACTCGAATTTCTATTTTAATTGACCCTGGAGCTATGTTAATTTATATTACACCGAGTGTGGTTGAGTCAAACAAACTTAAGAAACTGAAGCACATGAAATCATGGCTTGTACAATTAGCGACTGGTACTAAAAGAAAGGTAGTGGAGTTTGTTCTGGATTTTGAGTTCAGCCTAGACGATCAATGTATAAAGACTGATCTGAACATCCTACCATTAGGATCTTACGATATGATTATTGGGATGGACTGGTTGGAACGACACAAAGCAATATTAAATTTCTACACAAAGATGCTTAGCTATAAGGATGATTCTGACACTACAAGGACATCCCAAGGTATATCGAAACCAGTATCAGTTAGACAAATTTCAGCGATGCAACTAAATAAATGTATCAGAAAGGGATGCCAAGTGTATGCCATCCAAGTCACAAATCTAGCAATAAAGGGGGATAAGCCAAAGTTGGAAGACTTTGCTGTCCTACATGATTTCAAAGACATGTTCGTGGATGAGGTACCAGAATTACCCCCTAGAAGGGAAATAGACTTCTCCATGGATCTGTTACCCGGTTCCACTCCTATCTCAAAGGCGCCTTAACAGATGAGTCTACCAGAACTGACAGAATTAAAAATACAATTATAGGAGTTGTTAGACAAAAAGTATATCAGACCAAGTGTCTCACCTTGGGGAGCAACAATCCTCTTTGTGAAAAAGAAGGACGATACTCTAATATTATGTATCGATTATAGACAACTAAACAAAATGACTATTAAGAATAAATACCCTTTACCAAGGATAAATGATCTATTCGATCAAGTGGGAGGGGAAAAAGATCTTTTCAAAATTGGATTTATGCTCCAGTTATCATCAAGTTCGGATAAAAGACGAGGACATAAACAAAATAACATTTCGGACAAGATAGGGACATTACGAGTTTGTAGTCATACCATTTAGACTCACTAACGCCCTAGTCACTTTTTATGTGCTTAATGAATAGTATTTTTAGTGAGTACTTGGAAACGTTCGTAGTAGTATTCATCGACGACATCCTAGTCTATTCAAAGATGGAGGAAGACCATGAGGAACACTTAAGAATAGTGTTGCAAACGTTAAGGAAGCACAAACTGTATGCTAATTTCAACAAGTGTGACTTCTACTAGAAAGAGATACAATATCTTGGACATATAATTTCAGCAGAGGGCATTGCCTTGGATCCGGAAAATACAAAAGACATTAGGGAATGACCGATACCTAAATATTTAGTGGATATATGGTCGTTCATGGGAATCACCAGATATTATCACCGATTTATAGAGGGGTTTTCCAAGATATCCTACCCTATCACCTCATTACAAAAGAAAGGAACCATGTTTAATTGGTCAGAGAAGTGTCAAGACAGCTTCAACAAACTTAAGGAATTATTGACAACGACACCCATATTGAAAGTAGCAAACCCAGATAAAGACTCTATCGTATGTTTTGATGCAAGTAAAGAAGGACTAGGTGGTGTCCTATCACAGGAAGGACATGTTATCTATTATGAATCTCGGAAATTAAAATAACATGAGAAGAATTACGTCACCCATGACTTGGAGTTGGCAGGAGTAATACACGCTCTAAAGATGTGGCGACACTACATAATTGGCAGAAGATTCCTATTATTAATGGACAACAGCGGGGTGAAATATTTGTTTAACCAACCAGATCTTAACACAAGGCAGGCAAGGTGGTTATCTTTCTTGAGTGAATTCGACTTTGAGGTTAGACATATCAAGGGCAAGGAAAACAAGGTAGCAGACGCCTTAAGTAGAAGAATCCATGGGTTATTTGAAATGAATACTAGTAGGGCAGAAAGTGATCTTGAAGAAAGAATAAATGTGACAGGTATTGATGACAAAAACTATACTAAAATAATGGTAGAATTACCGAACAACACCACGAACTCAGATAAACCAGATCTAAGTATCGACGAGAAGGGACTGTTACAATTTAAAAATAGACTTTACATACCAGATTCAACAGGGTTAAAATTAGCAATCTTGGACGAAGTGCATAAGAAACCGTATTCTGGCCACCTAGGTTACCAGAAAACGATAACAACACTTAGAAAACTATTTTATTGGCCTAGTATGAAGGGAGAAACAACAAAATATTTGGCAAGGTGCCAAGATTGTCAGCAGGTTAAGGCTAAACACCAACATACAACTGGCCTATTACAGCCACTGCCAATACCAGAATGTAAATGGGAGACTATATCACTCGACTTCATAACAGGTTTGCCAAAAACTCAGAAACAAAATGACTCTATCATGTTTGTTATAGATAAACTCAGTAAGTCCGCACACTTTATTCCTGTAAAGTCTACTTTTAAAGATATAAACATTGTTGAAATATTCATGAAAGAAATCTTTAGACTGCATGGTATTCCTAAGATGGTGATTTCAGATAGAGACGTAAAATTCACATCCGCCTTTTGGAAGGAATTGTTTGCAGGGCTTAATACTAACTTGAATTTCAGTACAAGTTATCATCCACAAACAGATGGAAAAACCGAAAGGACAAACCATATCATGGAGGATATGCTCTGCATGTATGTAAGAACAAAACTGGACAAGTGGGAAGACTATCTGCACTTGGTATAATTTGCATATAACAATGGGTACCAAACTTCAGCTAAGTTAAGACGTTTCAAAATACTGTACGATAGAAAATGTACGACGCCAATCAGCTAGGATAACTTGGCTAAAAGACTTACGGTCAGATCCAAAATGCTCCAAGAAATGGAGAACATGGTTAGAAAGGTACAATAGAACTTGAAGGAAGCACATGACAGACATAAGAGTTACGCAAACCAGAAAAGACGACACTTGGAATTTCAAGCAGGAGACCATGTTGATTTGAAATTCAAAGCCCAAAAAAGCTCGTTGAAATTAGGGAACTATGCCAAATTGGCACCCATGTTTTGTGGGCCCTTCGAGATACTAGCTCGAATTGGACCCGTAGCATACCAACTTGCACTTCCAGCTAATATAAGAATTCATAATGTATTTCATGTTTCATTGCTGAAAAAGTATATTCATGACCCTACTCATATGATTGATTGGAACTTGGTGTAGGTGGAACCCGAAGGCGATTTCCAGGTGGAACCCCTGTGCATTCTGGACCGGAGAGAAATAACACTTCGAAACAGAGCCGTCGCTCAGGTAAAGGTGCAATTGAAGCACTTTAGTCCAGAGGAGGCCACTTGGGAATTGGAGGGAGACTTGAGGAAATCTCATCCAATCCTATTCCAGGAAAGAAACGAACACTGAGGACAGTGTTTTATTTAAGGGAGAAAGGATGTGACATCCCCAAAATAAATAAATTGAACAAAATAATTTAGAATCTAAAAGTGATGGAAATTTATTTCCGTTTTTAGTAAATTCCGAAATTGGAAATTTTTTGCCAATTATGGAAATTTTGAATTTTGAATTCTATGATTGTAATAAATGATTTGACTGTTGGGTAGAGTTATGATTTGTCCCAACTAGCTACTTGACTATGACACTTGTATGAAAAAGGAAAGAAAATAATATTTTATATTGATTGCAGGAGGACAAATGGAGCAACCATGTTGAATTTAGCTGACCATGACTCCATGAGTGGGAAACACATTGAAATTAACTCTGGGCTAATTGTTACAAGTGGAAAATCAGTGATTTGGCCAATGGAAACCCCTAAAAATCAGGGAGTTAGAAAAGCTGCAAAAATTCCCCAAGAGAGGGAAAAGTCCTAAGCAAACTAATAAAAGAGCATATGTGAGGAGGCAGGATGTTGCCAAGTATGCTGGGGAAAAACTAAGAAATTTTGTTCTTGCTGTTATGAACACTACTATGTGAGTGTGAGGCAAGGGGAATACTATTGATATTTGAAGGACATTGTTGGAGAGGAGATTTCAATTCGCCCTCATGGATTCATGGTCAGGCTAGGGGGTGAATCTGGCAAGTAGATTGGTTGCCTTGTTCTATGGTTGGGAGGAACGTGGTTGCTCCCTTCGTCTTCCTGTAAAATTTGGTTCAGATATGTAACTCTACCTTACTCTAGTCAAATGATCATGTATTGAAATTCGTTTTACTTCTTTATACGATTTTGTTTTCTGGTCGAATGGTGTGGGAAAGATCTAACTATTTACTTCCGAATAATTGGCTGGAAATGGACCTTTTTATTTTGATTTAATACTGGGTAAATTAATAAGATTTCTGGAATGTATCAACAGCGAAACGAATTCGGTAATAGTTACAAATCCTATATAGATTTAATACTGGGTAAATTACTAAGATTTATGGAATATATTAACAGTGAAATGAATTCTGTAACAGTTACGAATCCCATAGCAGATTGTCTTGTTTTAGTTTCCTATGGATGCTAATAATAAACAATGAGCCTTTGTGACTAAGCATACCATTCATAAATCCAACAAGTATGCTCTACAACAATAAAGTACTAATCAACAGACACATAAAACGATGTAGACAGTAAATCTATATATATATTTATATTACATGCATAATTGAGATAGATACGCCAGCAAGGTAAGACCCTGTAAGCAAATGTTTACACACAGTTAAACTACAAGTTCTGTCGTATTGACTAGGCTGTGTCCTATTCATGTGAGCAGACCCGTAGAGTTTTCATCAATATAAGTAATCAAGAACAGAGGATAAAATATTGCTTGATACGTAACCCAAACAGTCCTGTAGAGACTTATTTAATAATGATAATAGAAACAGAAGGTGTTAAAGCATGAATCATAAAAAATAATGATGACCATCGAACCTTCCGGTGTATAGATCTGTAAGGAACTTATATGATAAGCGATAATAGAAATAGAAGCAAAATAGTACATGAACTGCATTGAAGCTATCTAATTCACTGGTGAGTAGTTCGTTAAGGTCTTATTTGATCATGATAATTGACAAAAGAAGTAGACAACATACGGGGAGTGAATAAAACTAATAACGAAGCTATTTTTCTATGGGTAAGCAGATCGATAAAGGTTATTTAACATTTATAACTGAAAACAGAAGGTAAATGACTTGTGATGCGTGAACTTAAACTAGTTGATTCTTCCATTTGAACATAAACGAAAAATTGGAATCATCAACCATATTAATTTTGGGAAAGAACTGAATCCTAGGCGTAACCACTATGCATGGATGATTCGTTTTGGAAAGGGGTTACACATCCAATAATGAGATTCAATTCTGGAATAAAATAACTATGATAGCCAGAGAAGGAAACCAAATTTATATTATACAGAGGAAAATACTTCAGAGTTCCAAACCCCAATAGAACTAATACACATGATATAATGAGCACTGTATTGTTTTTAACAATCGACGGTCTAGTTACCAAAGTCCAACCAGGCGCACACTGTGCGATGGTTCAGAACCCCAGAAATCATTTTATACAATTCGGAGCGTACCCCAGAACTTGGAGTTAACCTCTCAGCGAGGTTTGAATCACGATAAATAACTTAGAAACTACGTAGGAACTCGAATACCTTTTTTTGAAGCGAGGAGGGCATCCCCATGCTTCGTCATGCCTACACCTACACATACTTAATGAGAAGCATTAAAAAAACAACCAAACAAGATAATGTATTTAAGTTACATAATAGAAAATGACTAGAACAAGGCTCGTTGAATACTTAACTGAAACAAAGGGTTTATGCCTCTTGTCGTTGCGCTACATCGCCCGGACCGAAAGGGAAAGGGGTGTTCATACCTCCCTGATGGATACCTGCACACATCCAGGGCTCCATCATTAATAACAGATACCAGAGTATAATCTGAAGGGATATTACAGGAATAACCAAAAAATTAAAAGGCAAAAACGATGCATGGTAAACATAAACCTTCATATATTCAACTTAAACAGAAGAGATTAAAGGCATTCGACAAATGGGAATAACTTCGCTTCTAAATCGATGCTACCAGCTAACACTAAAGCCAACCACAGAAGACCAGGAAACAATAACAAGAATTTAATGGACTATCCAACGGAGGAGACAAGAAGATAATAACGCAGGTTTAACCGAACCAAGAAAACAAAAATAACAAGGGTGTAATGGACTATCCAACGGAGGAGAACAAGGAATAATAGCAAGGGGTTTAACCGAATAATTTCTCGACTTCATGTTAGACGTTGTGATATGAGTAATGGCTCGGTCTCGATAGGTCGTATTGTGCAGCAACAGGGATAAACTAGAATAGGAGACAAAACCCTTACAAAACAAAACCTGACTCTTTTTTTTTCCTAACACAGTACCCTAGAAATAAGATGAAGACATTATCAAAGAACAAAGGTGTGCATAGAACCATAGATAAGGCAGAATGTTTGTTTTAAAAACATAAATAAAAAGAGAGCCGAAGGTAAAACTTACCACACAGAACGACTATCGGAAATCACCCCCAAGAACCTCCACGCACTTAGCACAGAGACTGAACCGTGTACCCCGGCCATGAGGCTTGAGACAACAAGGGTTTTGGTCTGTGAATTTTCTCTATCCTTCACAAAAATAAACCTTAACCAGGGTGCAAACGGAATGGCCTTGGACAGTGAATCCTCTCTCACCCAAACCAAAATCCGAATGAGAGTGAAAGGCGTGGGAGTAACCTCCGAATGGATAAAAAGGATAGAAGGAGCTCGTACATAGACCATGTGATTATGGGGAAGGTGTCAACGTTTCCTTGGAAACATGCCAGTCTAGCTCTGTGTCGAATAGACATTTCCCTAGGTGTATTAAATGTGTTGACAGGCCTTTAAGGCATAGTTCCTTCCACCTGTATCGGTAGCTAGGGGCATTGATGGTGAGGCAAGGTCTCACTACACCGTTTCATGTCGAATCCAACTACCCTGCGTTAAACACCAAAATGGTTGGCCTTGTCGTTACCTAACAAGTTGGGTGCCAACGATCATAATCCCTAACCTCGAATAGATTAACCCTTTGCATGCTATAAATTCAAGGTGTAATTTTAGTGGCCGAAGTTAATCCACTATACTTTTGTTTTTTGAATAAGATTAATTTCTCTTTGTATATTTTATAATACTACTTACACTTAAGGGATTGGTATTCTATAGGACTAGAACCTCTAGCCTTTCATTATAGGATAGAAAGACTCTAAGTGGTTATTACTACATGTCTTAGAGTGGCTTAGGAATAAGATAGTGGATAGTATTGAGTTACCCTGAGACAAATGGTCTCTAATTATAGACATGTTGTTGTATGTAACACTTTACCAAAATAAATAGCGACCCTATGTTAATAGGATAGAGGAGAAAAAGCATTAAGAAGAATGTACCTTAGGATAGACAAGTGATTGAACGACCTCAAGGACACAAAACCAATTCAATGTTCCCAAACATTTTTTTTTTTGTATGTAAATTTTGAGGTACATTAAAACTTTAGTTGTCATCCACTTTGCAAGAGCTCAATTTTGTCCTTGGCATGCCACAAGGTAGGAGGTGTAGGCCCGGTGCCTTGTAGAATGAGTCTTGGTGTCCAGTAGTGTGTCTTTGGACAAGGGGAGTTGGAAGTCTGGGATATTGTCCATTGGGTGTGTAATTGTGAATGGTTCCTCAAAGAGGGGAGGCTCAAACAACTTCAAATGATTGACATTAATTACATTGTGTATTCCCAACTGGGGGGGGGAGATCCAATCTATATGCATTCTCCCCAATCTTTTTGAGAATGGTATAAGGGCCAGATCGGATTGGAAGAAGTTTATGATGCTGGCCTTTGAATCATTTCTTATCCAAATGTAACGAGACTCTATCTCTGGGATGAAAGGACATGGAGGTCCTTTGTTTTTCATGCCTCTTCTTTGCACGATCTTGGGCTTCCTTTAGTGCTAATGTTATGGCAGTGTGGCACAATGCAAGTTGTTGAAGAAACCAATGGGATGAGTGTTGTTCTTGTTGCTAATGCATCGTACCTTGGGGATCCAAAGTGAGGAGAATATAAACTAGAGATGTTGGTTGGAAGCCCAAAAATACTTCAAATGGAGAGAGCCCAGTAGAAGAATGTGTGGCCTTATTGTAGCTATGTTGTAGAATATGTAAGTAGTTGTATCACTGTTTTTTGTGCCCAAAATGAGTATGGAGATCATGGAACAATACCCAGTTGACATCCTTTGTTTTTCCATCCATTTGAGGATGGAAGGTAGTAGAGAACTTTAGTTGATGCCCAAGTAGCGCTCACATTGTCTTCCGAAATGTGTTGAGGAAGCATGAGTCTCTATCTGAGATGATGTTGCTTGGTAGGCCAAAATGTGGCCAGACATGTTGGAAATACGATTTCGTTGTGTGTGTTGTTGTAGTAGTCTTTGTGCATGGAATAAAAAGATCCATTTTGCTAAAATTCCATACCACTACCCAGATTGCATCATGTTTCTTTTGGGTGGTGGGTAGTCTTCTTAGGAAATCCATAAAAATTGACTCCCGGGACCGAGAAGGGAGAGGCAGTGGCTGATATAAGACATGAGTTCGATTGGATGGCTTGGATTGAGAACATAATGCACAAGCTCTTGTAAACTTCTCAACTTGAGGTTGCATAGCAGGCCAAAAAAAATGGTGTTGTAGATGCTGGAGAGTCTTTGTGGTACCAAAGTGGCCACCATAGGCTAAAGATTGAGCTTCTTTAATGAGCAAGAGATGATCATCTGAATGTGGAACACAAAGAAAATTTAACTTATAAATCCATCCATCCAAGATGGTGTAATCTAAGAAGGGAGTCTCATTGACAACCATGGGACTATGCAAGGCAACCCAAATCTCTTAAAAGTCTTGGTCATTATAATACTGATCTTTCCACGTATCATAATTAGCACAACACACATCTAGAATTTGGAGAATTGGAGTTGGTGGTCTGTTGAGTAAATCAACCATTTTATTAGAAGCTCCCTTATTTTATCTGATGACCAAATGAAATTGTTGAATGTAGGATGCCCATTTAAGGTGCCATTCCTCCTGAATATTAGACTGAGAATTAATGAAAATCAAGGGATGATGGTTTGTATGTAGGATAGTCTCTTTAACCAACAAAAAATGGATCCATTTCTTCAGAGCTTGGACCAAGCTGTAAAATTCTTTGTCATAAGTACTATAATTTTTTTTAGCGTTGGAAAGAGTTTCTGAGTGATAAACAATGGGGTGTCCTTGATATGGTTGATAGAGGTCAGGAAAATTCAATACTAGAGATGAACATAGTGTCTCCTTGATATGAACAAAATGGTTTGTATCTTCATTAGTCCAAATAAATGTGGAATGAATATTAGATAGCCGATGCAAAGGATGAGCAATCTAAGAAAAATGAAGAATAAACTTACGGTAAAAATTGATACCACCCAGAAAGAGTTTTAGCTCACTGGCCAAAGAAGGTTGTGGCCATTTCTTCAAGGCTTCAGTGTAGGCTAGATCTGGTTGAATACCTTCGGATTCTACCATGAATCCTAGATAAGGAACTGAACACTAGCCAAAATAGAAATTTTTCTCCTTGACTTGTAACTTGTCCTCTCTGAGGATTTGGAGAACTTGACGGACATGCTCCATGTGGGTGTCCCATGTATTAATAAATATGAGAATGTCATATAAGTAGATGACCACAATGCGACCCAATTTTTTTCTAAAAATATCATTGATGAGTCACATGAACGTGGTTGGTGCAGTAGTTAGGCCAAAGGGCATGACTTTCCATTCATAAAGACCGAATTTGGTCTTAAAATCTGTCTTCCACACATCATTTGGGTTCATTCGAACCTTATGGTAACCTTCTCTCAAATCTAATTTAGTGAACCACTTAGCTCCTTGGAGGGTGTCAAGTAACTCCTCAATCCGGGGTAAGGGGTAACGGTTCTTTACTATGGATTTGTTAAGGGCCCAACAATCAGTGACAAGGTGCATTTATGAGGTATCTCTTCATGAACCAATAACCTAGAAATAAAATTAAGTATTAATACCTCTTGTGGATCTAGAATGTGGAGTAGCAGCCGCAGCTTGGAGAAGTAGTCGATATATTCTTGCACTCCTTGTGTAGGGAGTTAATGAAGCTGGTGCCATATGATCCATAAATATTGTAGGTACCCGGTTGGGTAGAAACGGTTTCTCAAGGATTCAAAAAGTTGAGCCTAACTTTTGAGTGGTGGAGAGGTAGAGGATCTTGGAGCATCCCCAAGTTCTATGACAAATGTGGTCTTTTCTTACATAGTATCCCACCATGTTTGTGCAAGTCCTTCCAATTGCAAGGATGCAATATGAATCTTTCTTTCCTCGGTGAGGTCTGGGAAAGTATTAAAATATGTGGAAAGACTATGAATCCACGAATCCACAACTTCTCCATTGCTTTACCCAACAAAATTAGGGAGTTGTATTCGAGTATCCAATCGAAATGGGTTTGGATTATTTTGTTGTTTCATTATCAGTAACTCATTGAGGACAGAGGCAAGGTCTTGTATGGGATTTGAGGTATTAGAGTCTAAGCCTACTTCCAAGGGATCTCTTCTAGGAGGCGTCTTGAGGCAAACTGAAGGATTCAAGACAAAATTAGATGAGAAATGAAATATGGGTCAAGTTTTGTTGTGGGAACATAGTGCACAATACCGTGGAGCAAAGGGGGAGAGATGAAATAGAGGGAGAGATCTGTGGGAAAATAGATATGTGAATCTCCTCTCTTTGTGGTGGATATATGTGCACCCCTTGGTCTGGTAGACCTGTGCATCCAATGACATTGATACAGAAACCCTCATAAGGGTGTGATCTAGACTTAAAATCATGCAAACTTAAAAAACAATTGGGCTCATATTCCATATCGAAAACTTCTCCTTAGATATTGAAAATATTATACCAATTGATCTTCCTGAGAAGGATCTCTAGTGTATTTGATTGCATATCTAAACGTTTTTCGACAGTTGCCCAAAAACCTAGCAAGGGCGCATTTCTGAGATGGAGCATCCCCTTGGTTTGGGGAAGTGAAACAATGGATATCTAGTGGCAGGATGGAATGAGAGTATCCAAAGGGATAGAATATCCTAGTTGAATCCCCAAGGACCAAAGAGAGAGGCTTAGTGCATCCAATGAGGAGGGTGCTCTTGGTTCATCCCGACAGTTGGAAAACCTAGGAAGGGTGCAAAACCCAGATAGTGCATCCTCCTTCTTACCTTGGATAGCTTGGAGAAAACAAAATTCCACTTGAGAGTGTGACTAGACAAAGGGATATGCTAACTCTCAGAGGTGGAATCATTCAAAATGGAACAACCAAGGTGCAACCATGAGGAAAGGTGCATTGTCTTTTCTAGGAACGATCCAGATGAAAAAAACAAGCAAAAACTAATAATGTAACTTTCAAACAGCAAAATTAAATGAGGCAGCGAGCTTTTGGAAAATGACAAGATGTTTGTATTAGCGTCTCGTTCACTTTTTATAACAAGGGACCCATTTATTTACATAGGATTCGTTGCATTAAAATATGAACTAGGTTGAGCTTAGTTGGGCTTAGATGTGTGCCCCAGGTTGACTTTCTCCTGGGTAGCCCGGGTTAACTTTATATAGCTATTAATAATATCAATTATTAAGTATATTACTAATTATTAATATAGTTAATAATATCAAACATTTACTATACTAATATTTATTAATATAGTGATAATTAATATATTTATTGTTAATATAAATGAGTACATGTTGTTATTATAAATGTATACCTCTGTAGACTTTACCAGTAAAATCGCTGGCTGGAGGAGGTCTCATACACCAATTTGGTGTCTGCTTGGCTGTGACCTTAAAAAATAGATTATTATTATTATTATTATTATTATGAGTGAATAGTAATAATAACTATTAGTATTATTAATAATATTTTATTGATTGGTCTCCTATAACTAATAGTCATTAATAAATTTGTGTTAATAAGTTAATAATTATTTTACATAATACATTAATAATTAATAATTATTAATAATAATTATATTATAAGTTATTATTAATATACATAATTAACCAAGTTTTGCAATGGGTAATTTAGGAATGTAACATACATATCCTTTATACACTAATTATTATTCAATATTAATGATTAAATATAGTCATCTATAATAATGTATTAATAATATATTAACTTCAATAGTTATTAGGATTAGGGTTAGGGTTATTAAGGTTAGTGTTAAGGACAAATTAGGGTTATGGTTAGTCCTATTAAAATTAGGTGTATGGTTATTTGTATTAGGGTTTATTTTATAATAACAATTAAATTATTTGATATGTCTGGCGGAATCAACAACTAGTTGGGCATTGCTACCACTATAACTTCCAGGTGTGACCACGATGCCCCATTCATGAAACAGAAGAAAAGTTGGGGGGATTTGAACTCGAAACCTCATGGAACATCATATCACTTCATATCACGACACTTGCCAATTGAGCTCCCCCCGGGGGGCCTCAATTTAAATAATATTAATAACTTAATTTTAATCCATTAAATTGTAAATATATTTAATTTGGAAGAAACACTATAAATTTGTAAATGTATTTAATCTTGAGAAAGATTGTAAATTTTATCAATGTCCTTAGAATAACATAACTCATCATCTCTAAAGTTCTAGATGATTTTCTATCAATGTTCTTATAACAAGTATAAAATACTAAATGATTTGTTATCAATGTTATAAGCACAAGTATAAATCAAGTATATTTACTATCAATATTCTTAGACAAGTATAATTTCTGATCTACAAAGCTCAAGATGATTTCCTGTCAATATCTTTAGAACAAATAAAAATCGTCATCTATAAAGTTAAATATGATTTGCTATCAATGTCATTAGAACAAGTATCATTCTAAGTTTTTTTCAATGTTATAAAAATTCTAACACGAGGAACAAAACCAATGTGACGAAAAAAGACAAATGTATTAACATGGGGAACATAGTAATTTTGCAATGTGATGAACATAATAGCATCACAATATTACAAACATAGTAACGTCCCAATATGATGAATATAGCCCTGTCGTTGCAATCTAACGAACATAGCCATATTCTCACAATGTGACAAACATGGCAGTGTCAAATGAAAAACATAGTAACATCTCAATGTGACGAACATTTCCCTATCATCATAATGTGACAAACATAGTCCCATCGTCACATTGTGATGAACATAACCATATGGTCGCTATGTTACAAACATAGCCTCGTCATCACAATATGATGAATATAGCCTCATCATTGCAATGTGATGAAAATAGCCCCATCACACTGTGATGAACATTGCCATATCATTGCAATGTGATGAGCATAACCCTGTTGTCATAGTGTGACGAGCATAGCCATATTGTCACAATGTGACAAGCATGGTAGCATCACATGATAAACATAGTAATGTTGCAATGTGATGATCATTTCCTTAGGATCACAATGTCGTGAACATATCCCCCTTGTCATATCTCAATGTCACGAACATATTCACATTGTCATATCGCAGTGTGACGAGCATAGCTATGTTGTCACAATGTGACAAGAACAGTAACATCACATGACAAACATAGTAATGTCGCAATGTGATGATCATTTCCCAAGGATCACAATGTCACATGAACATATCCCCATTGTCACATTGTGATGAAAATAACCATATGGTCGCAAGGTGACGAACATAGCCTCATTGTCACCATGTGATGAACATAGCCTTGTCATCGCAATGTGATGAACATATACATAATGTTGCATTGTGAGAAACATGTTATCATCACATTTTGACATGAATACCAACATAAGAGTTTGATGAACATAACCGGTCGATGTAATGTTATGAGAATTATCCTATGCTTGTAATGTGATGAACATAGGAATATTGTCGCAATGTTGCAAACTTAGCCTCATCATCACAATGTGATAAGCAATGTATCATCATCGCAATGTGATGAAAATATCTTATGTCATAATCTGAGAAACATTTTGAAATGTCATAATGTATCAATCATAACCCATTGTCACAATGTGATGTATGCAACCCAATGTCGCATTGTGATAAGCATAGACGAATATTGTAAATAGATGACATATTCCAATACAAAAATGTGTTTACAATGTGTTTATGATGTGTTTAATTCTTATATATATAT
>ML819714.1:45337-61396 GCA_009831015.1 Picea engelmannii | reverse complement strand
TCACGAATTGGGTGTGTTCCCCCACCCTGGTAGAAGTAATGCGGTAAAGAGGCGGTTTTTCCATTTGAGGAATACACTTACCTGGCAGCCAGTTTTTGGACGTTTGTGGGCGGGATGTGCTGGATTCGCTTTCCAAGTCCTTGTTGGAGCTGCGTTCCTGGGCAAAGAGTTGTTTCTTGAGATGCGCCGGTGGCTCAAAGGCTGGACACTTAGCCCGCAGTCCGGATCTATCATTGGCGGCCATGTCACTGTACGAGGGGGGTTTCCCCCCCCCCGTCCGTGCTCATTTCTGGAGGTTTCGAAATCACGTGAAGCTCGGGACTGTATAGCGGAAAGGAAGGAGTTAGGTCAGTGCGCCAGAGTGAAAATTAGACTGTCACGGGCATTGTTGCAGTTGAGCGCTAGGGTTCCATGAGAAAAATCTAGAATCGACACTACGATAATCGCCGCAATGCCAAAAATGGCTATAAACATGTTAAAATTAACAAAAAATTACATTTCATTGAAAACGTGGCTAGTAATTTTGAAAATGCTCTAGTTCCTCCTAAGGTTCTGCTTGTTGCGCCACTGAATTCACCTATGATTGGTGAATGTCTGCATCAGGGATCGGTTGGACTAGGGCAAGAGATGACGTTGCAGGGGTCAAGGGATGATCATTGCTGGCATCTGAGTGGAAGGTGGACGCGATTCTTGCTCCCCTAAGCCATTAGAGGTCTCTGGTTGTTGTGGGTGGATTGGAGGATTTTCTAATTGTTGAGCGATTACCCCAATTTGTCTTGTGTTCCTATTAATTCCTCTGAGACCAATTTCTATTTCCTAATTGTGTCGCAATTCTTGCTGGTGCAACTGAGCTTGTAGATTCGACAATTTGTCTCGTAGTCCCTGATTTTTTCATTGAAATTCATGGTGTCTAGAGTCTGTGTGTTCCTCTTCTCTTCTAACATCCATGCACAATGAGTGAAACTGCTTCTAGTGTTCCTCCGAGACACAAGTCGGGCAAGAGAAATGGGCTCTCTATCTTCTCCACATTTTGACGCAGTGTCTCAAGAACAAACTGGTGAGATAGGCACTATAGAGTCAATGAACACAATCAGAATAAGCATGAAGAGGAAACCAACCAAATTGTAAGTAGAGCATCGTGAAGTTCATTGTGATGTCACTGGAAAATAGTTGGAGGAACCATGATTGCAGAAATGACATACCCTTGATGGAACAGGGTAGCAGAGCCACCCACGAGCTCAGTTGAGTTAGCACAGGGAAAAGAGTTGGTGTTGACGCCATCGGCATACGATTGATCTTGAAGGGGAATGAGTGAAGCTCCGGAGGATTTAACTGAAGTAAAAATGACTGAGGGGATGGGACAAGGAGAAGGGAGAGGGGAACGTGGATTGAAGAAGGGGGTCACGTGCCAAGGCGGGGGGACGAGACAAGAAAGAGGGAGAGCAGGGGTCCCGCAAGGGAGGGGGACAGGTAGAGGGGAGTGGTGGGGGGTAAACGTGTTTGGGTGGAGGGAGGAAAGTGGGGGGGTAGGAAAGTGATTGATTTCACAAGAAAAATTTCTTGGTTTGTGGAGGGGAGACAACGAAAACGTAGAAAGTTAAGGGAGCCAAGCATGCGAGGGGGTTTTATTAATAACGAGGTGGCCATGTTCTAAATATTTCAGTGCTTTGGCTAAGCAGTCGACTTCAGTGTTTTGAGAGCGACGAATATGGAAATAATGTACTTTAATGAAGATTTGTTTCAAATAATTAATACGCGAGAAGAGGCCACTCAAAGACTGAGTTGTAGTAGTTGAGAGACCAAGAAGGTCCCTTATAAGTATTTCAAAGTCCCATAACACCACAAGAGTTTGGATACTTCGTGAATGTGCAATTTTTAAATCCATATACACTCCTAGAGTTTCTCGTCTATTATTGGTGCTTTTCCCCAAACCCTAGGAAAAATCAACTATGTTTTGTCCATCGGAGTCATAGATGACTCCCCCTACACATGCCACCCCTATAAGGTGTTGAGAAGGGAGAGACCATAAGGGGAACCCATTGTGCACAATGCATTAGGAGACAAATATGAATATTGGAGTATGAGAAGGAAGACTTTTTTGATGCATCGAGATCTCTGGGAGTTAGTAGAAACTGGTTTGTTGAGTTATTTTAAGATTTTTATGACGAAAGTAGTTGTTAAGATTGTTCGGAAAATCTATCGTCGTCATTTTGAATAAATGTGTTAAATTTGAAGACCAATGCTTTGGTTGTAGATCAAAGGATAATCTAACCTTATTTTCTATAGAATTTGCATTGATTCTCTCAATAATTTGTGTTAAATTTAAATATTCTTGAGACAGAGAATCCCTTCAATAAGGTTTAAATAAACTAAAGGATTCCAATTTTAAGAAGAGGATTTAAAGGTTTAAAAATAAAAAAAAGTGAATATGATTCAAGACTTATTACTGAAATCCAAAATATTGTGAATGTGTTCAGGTTTTAAGGATATTATAGATCAAGGAATTGTGAATGTTTTTTGAAATATCCTATTTCAAAGTATGATCTTGTAGCCATAGCCATTGAAAAAGAAAAGACCGAACCACTTTGAAAGTGACTTGGTAGGCTCTTATTGGTTATATAAGAAATGTATGTATAACTCGAAGAAGATGATTGGCCTATAATCTTATAATTAAATAGTCTCTTGTAATTAAATCATAAGAAAATTTAAGGTAAATGTTTTCTATAATCTTATAATTAAATAATGTATTGTAATTAATTCATAAGAAAATTTAAGGTAAATGTTTTTTTGCTTAAAATCTTTGGATGGTTGTTGGATGTTAATCTTCCATCAACTTAATACATATTTTATATAATTTAAAAATGTTTTATATTTAATTTTATAAATTTTTTTTATCAAAAATATAGGTTAAAAAGCATTAATTAATACTTTTATATATATATAAAATATTGTTTAAGTATTAATTCCATGTAACATAGTTAGAATAATTTATTAGAAATCTTATAATGGTAGTTAAGGAAGGAGGTTTATAAAGTAAAGGAAGTAAGAAAAGAAGAAAATTGGATAAGAATTAGAATGTGAAAAGGATAACATTAAATAATAATTATTAGGGATAAAGATTATAAAGATAACAATCAATGGCAATTTAAAACAATTTCAATTTTTCTTATACAAGATTTTAAAGAAATATAAATAATATTTTACTTTCCTTGAGATCAAATAGACCAAATTTATTCTTAATAGAAGTTAATGACCACCACTGCCTCACCATCAATTTTAAAAATAATAATAATATACATTTCATTTGATACAATAATCCATTTCAAAACATGTTATTCAAAGATAGACCAAATTTATTCTTAATAGAAGTTAA
This sequence comes from Picea engelmannii, assembly GCA_009831015.1. NCBI lineage: Eukaryota > Viridiplantae > Streptophyta > Pinopsida > Pinales > Pinaceae > Picea > Picea engelmannii. Next base: position 58,023 of record ML819714.1, on the reverse strand, counting down.
TGACCACCACCGCCTCACCATCAATTTTTAAAAAAATAATAATATACATTTCATTTGATACAATAATCCATTTCAAAACATGTTATTCAAAGATTTGAATTTTAAAACACATAAATTTATATTTGTTTGAGAATAATTTGATGTAATAATCACTTTGAAAAGAATGTTATTGATTTTTTTTTAATTATTATAAACATAAATAAAATTGTGATATAACATCAAACTAGAGAATAGATAATTTATCAAACATTAATTTTTTTTAATTATTATAAACATAAATAAAATTGTGATATAACATCAAACTAGAGAATAGATAATTTATCAAACATTCAACATTACATAGGGAAATGAAAAAATAATTTCTAAATATTTTAAAATTATAATAAATTTTAAAATAAAAATTAAATTTTAAAATAAAATTTTGTTTTATGTTTGATATCTACCTGAGAGGCTTGTTCTCCCATTAAATTTTCTAATTAAATAGAAATTGAATTCCAAATTATTGAAGTTAGATAAAAAAAAATGTGTATTTTTACCAACAAAAAATTGATAATTCTTTATATATGTTAAGCAAATTTTAGGAAATAAATTTAATTATTAGGTTAATTTTTTAATTTTAATTTTTCTATTTCAATTTTTATAAAATATTTTATTTTATTTAGAATTGTGTTTTTTTCTTAAAACTATTAAAAAAACTTAATTTTTTTTTAATAATATTTTTTTAATGTGTTATATAATAATAATAATAATAATCTATTTTTAAGGTGTATGAGACTCCCTTCTCCAAACAAATTTTAGGAAATAAATTTAATTATTAGGTTAATTATTAGGAGCTATACATACCTTACCCTCTTTGAGCATGTGACCTCTTAGGTTAAAACACATGTTCTTAACCATTAGGCCGACTAAGGTTATACACATCTCATCTACTAGACTACAAAGTGCCAATTAATAATATTTACCGAAATTTATGATTTTAAATATAAAGAAGATGTTGAATTTCTTAAATACACCCAAACAAAATACAAACACGAGACAAACATGATTTAAATCCTTATTTGCATACTCATGTTCATCATCCCTTTCATATCATATATACTTAATTCATAAAGGGTTGCTCCCAAGTTGTGTCTACTCATATTCTTTAAGGATCCTATAGTATTTCAGATATAAAATAGTATGTAGAACAAACATAATTAGCTAGAAATGGTATAGAAATAATGATATAACCAAAACAATACCACAATAATACCACAATAACACCAAAAAGAGCACTTTGATTACTAAGAGAAATGTTCACTTGCTTCTTCGAGGGGGAAACCTCCAACAAAGAAGATATCTATTACAATAATATTGAAGACAAGATTTCTCATACCCTCTAATTCTGTTTCTACTAAATCTATCTATCCAAAAGAACAATCTAGAGGAAGATCCTTCTATAAGTGGAAGCTTCTATTAGGTATTCCTACATTTGACTTATTCTTCCTTATTCCTAGGCCTTATTAATATTGGTCTTTATTACATGAAATTATATTATTCTACCTACATGAGGGCTTAGGGATGTTAGGTCCCTAACATGCCCTCCCCCTTGAAGAACAGTCTTATCCTCAAGGCTTTAGATGAGGGAATTTGTTGTAGAATGGTGGTCGACTCTCAGGTGGAATCTATTGGACATGCATCTTTCCATTGAACTAAAACTTCCTAGATGGTGCATTGACGAAGACAACACTCTCGCTGGGCCAACACTACTTGTGGTTGCAACCATATGGAAACTTCTTCATCCAACTCAGGAAGAGTAGTTTGATTTTGGAAATTATTTGCAATCACCTTATTTAAGTAGGAAACATGAAAAACAAGATGGATCTTTGAATGACTGGGTAGAGCTACCTGATAGGCCATCGATCCCAAAGGATTGAGCACTTGATAAGGACCATAAAATTTGGGAGCAAGTTTCTGACAGTGGTGAGATTTGAGGGAAGTCTGCTTATAAGATTGTAGTCGAAGAAATACCTCGTCCCCTTCAACAAAATGGTGTACAGAACAAACTTGATTTTCTTTTTGTTTCATGTGATTCTGATCCATGACCAAATTGTCTTTGAGGGAATGAAGAATAGCCTCCCATACTATAAGATTTGTGTCAACCTATTGAACCTTCGAGACCCCTGGCATATAGGATACAATTGATGGGGGATTTTGGTTGTAGACTGCTTCAAAAGGAGTCATGCGAGTAATTTTATGGTAAGATGTGTTGTACCACCATTCAGCTAGAGGTAACCATTAGGCCCACCGAATTTTTCTCCCAGATTCAAAACACCTCAGATATGTTTCCAAACACTTATTGACAAATTTTGTCTGGCCATCTGTCTGGGGGAGATAGGCAGTGATGAGATGGAATTGGGTGCCCTGTAGATTGAACAAATCTTACCAAAAATTGTTGTTGAAAGTGGGGTCTCTGTCAGAGATAATAGAATTAGTCATGCCATGAAGCTTGAAGATATTATCCATGAAGAGTTGATCCACTGTGGCGGTTGTGATTGGGTGTTGAAGAGAACAAAAATGAGCATATTTGGAGAGACAATTGACGACCACCATGATGATTGTCTTATTTCCCAATTTAGTGAAGCCTACAACGAAGTTCATAGAAATATCTCCCCAACTAGAAGGGGGAATCAGAAGTGGTTGGAGTGTTCTCGGATCTTTCACAGTTCTCCCTTGTTGATTTGACGAAACCTACATTCAGCCACAAAGGTGTAGATGTCTTATTTCATACCCTCCTAGAAAAAATAATGTTTGACCCTTTCATAGGTTTTCGTAAATATAGAATGTTCTTTTGTGGATGAGGCATGAAGTTTAGAAAGAACTATGGATTTAAGTTGGGATTTCTTGCATAAATACAAATGGGCTTTGTTGCAAAGCTCTTCATTATGGCAACATTACCCTGGAGAAACTGAAGAATTGTGTTGCAATTGGTGGAGCAGGCTAGAAATTTTGTGGTTTTGCAGCTATTCCTAATGAGCAACTTGGAGCCAATTTGGTACAATGAAGGAGAGGGAGAAAATGGACCCATATTCTTCATATTTATGGGAAAGAGAATCAACAACTACATTTTCCTTTCCCTGCCTGTAAATGATCTCATAATCATATCCAAATAGCTTGGTCACCCATGTTTGTTGCGCCAAGGATGAAATTCATTGTTCCCAGAAATGCTTGAGACTTTGATGATCTGTTTTGGTTTAGAATCATTGACCAAATAAGTAATGGAACCAAACATCCACAACATGCAAAATAGATAACATTTCCTTTTCATAAATGGATTGGTCGAAATGCTACTCCGAATTGTTTTCGCTAGTGAAGGCCATGGGCCTACCATATTGCATGAGGACAGATCCAATTCCTTTCCCGAAAGCATCACATTCCAATACGAATCACTTTGTGAAGTTTTGGAGTGATAATATAGGGGTCAATCACATAGCATATTTTAAGTCTTGGAAGTCATGATCCGCAGTTGAAGTCCAAGTGAAATCATTCTTTTTAATGACAAAATTGAGAGGAGCTGTAATATTTCCATAATTCCGAAAAAACTTCCTATAATAGCCCGTTAGACCCATAAAACCACATAAGCTCTTAAGAGTTTGAGGGTGAGGCCAATATTGCATAGATTCAATTTGCTTAGGATCCACTCGAACATCATCCTTGCCAACAATATCACCCAGGTATTTCATTTCTGAGGCACCAAAGGAAAATTTAGATTTTTTGAGGAAAATTTGGTGCTTAGAGAGGAGATGGAGAACTAGATTCACGTGGGAGAGATGACATGACCAAGATTTACTATTTATACCAAGAAAGGAAGAATCAGAGAAAATAGAGTTTGATTTAAAGGATGATGAATGAGACTCTATAAAAGAACATGAATTATAAGAAGACGATCCTCATACTCCAATATTGAGGAGATCGGTTCAAGAAATAAGGCTACCAGAAAGGTATACTCCATATGATTTATGTTCAAGTTTTTTTTTGTCTATTACTGATGATGATCCTAGAACTATTAGAGGGGAAGTGGATTCATAGGATGAAAATCTTTGGAAAAAGGCCATGGACGAAGAAATGGCAGCCTTGGATAAGAATGAGGCTTGGGATCTAGTGGAGTTGTCGACTGGAAGAAATCCCATTGGAAGCAAATGGGTATTTAAAAATAAGATGAATGCAGAAGGAAAAGTGGAGAAATAAAAGCTCGGTTAGTAGCGAAGGGTTATTCCGAGGTTGAGGGAATTGATTTTAGTGATATTTTTTCTTTTGTTGCCAAGTTAACCTCTATAAGATTTATGCTATCTATTTTTGTTCCATTTGATTTTGAAGTAGAATAGATGGATTTGAAGACAATATTCTTACATGGGGATCTATAAGAAGAAATATATATGAAGCAACCAAAAGGATTTGTTGTGAAGGGAAATAAGGACCTAGTATGGAAGTTGAAAACAACTCTGTATGGTTTAAAACGATGACCAAAGATGTGGTATCAAAAATTTGATACTTATATACTGGGAATTGGCTTCACAAGAAGCAAAGATTATCATTGTGTGTAATTTAAATCAATTGGTGATCATTTGATTTATTTGGTCTTGTACGTGGATGACATGTTGTTGATAGGAAACAACAAGGAGGTTATCCAGTATGTGAAAACTCAGTTGTCCTCTAAATTTGACATGAAGGATCTTAGTGCTTCGAATTTCATTTTGGGCATGGAAATTAAAAGAGGTTGGAAAAAGAGGAAACTTTGGTTAAATCAGAGAAAATATGTCAAGACAATATTGCATAGGTTTAATATGTAGGAATGTAACCGACTAAAGTTCCCTATTCCTATTGGTGTAAAGTTATCAGCGGATCAGTCTCCTAGGGCACAAGAAGAGGAGGAGGACATGTCTCATGTTCCATATGCAAGTGCAGTTGAAAGTTTGATGTATGCAATGGGATGTACTACACCAGACATTGCACACACAATGGTATTTTTGAGTAGGTATATGTCAAAATTAGGGAAGGAGCATTAGACAATAGTAAAAAGGGTTTTCAGGTATTTGCGTGGCACTACTAGCTGTGGATTGTGCTACCAAGGAAGATCAGTATTGGACAAGGTGTTGGATATAAATAGATTTGTGGATGCAGACTAGATTGGATATTTGGATCATAGGATATCTACAAGTGGGTATGTGTTTAACCTGTTTGGAGGAGAAATAAGTTGGATGAGCAAAATATGGGTTGTAGTGGAACTTTAAACTACAGAAGTTGAATATATGGAACTCACTCTTGAAAGTAAGGAAGAAGTATGGTCACAAAGATTGTGTTCAGGTATTAGCTTGGTACAACAGGCTGTACGGATAGATTGTGATAGTCAAAGTGCAATTTTTCTAGCGAAGAACCTGGCTTATCAGTCAAAGAAAAATAATATTGATATTCAATATCTCTTTGTGAGAGACATGGTTGGAGAAAATAAAGTGTTGGTGATGAAGGCAGACACTTTGAAGAATGTTTTAGATTCATTAACAAAATGTGTGAGCTCTGAGAATTTCTCTTGGTGTAAAGGATCCATGGGCATTGATGCCCTGGATTGTTGACTATGTAACCCTGTAACCCCTTGTATGCAAATAAAAAAACAAGTGGGAAAATGTTGGGTATGTGTTATATTATGTTCACGAGTAGTAGTGTTTGCGTTCCATGAGGCATGTAGGGGGGTTTGAGGGAGGGTGCAGCACCCCTGAGATTTTTTTTTCCTTGGGAAACATGTCACATTTTTTCCTCGTTTTTCATGTTGCCTCGATTTTCATGTCCATTGTTGGTTGGTTTTTTGGTACAAGGTTTTTCCCAATGGTTTTCTATTTTTGGTTAAGGAATTAGGGTTGTTTACTAATATAGGTCATTGGATTAGGGTTTTCGACGCCACTGGCTCCTATATGTATATTGTATTGTAAACAATGTATCACTATGAATGACTGTAGAATATGCTTGTTTTCTCGATTTGAGTTTCCAAGGAAAAAATCTCTCTGTAATATTTGTATTTTCCATTGTATCTTTTTTGTTCTTTTACTAAAGATATGTTTGTAGTAAATATTGTACAAGGTTCAAATATACAAATCTATTGGAAATAAATGTACCTATCAAAGAAGTTATGATAATGATATTCCCAATTTAATGTCCGACAAAAATAAACTTGAAAATCCTATATGCAACAATCTTCTAACCTGAACTAAATTCACATTTCAATAAGAAAACTTCTTTTGTCATTCTTTAACCCAATTCATAGAAATAAATGGCAGTTTTATCTTCATTTTCTTCTAACATAAGACACTCTACCCCTATATAAATCAAGATCCATTGTTTATGCACATGATGTAAATCCAAATGAAATTAAAAAAAATAATAATTAGAAGGAAGAGATAATTCAAGGCCATTATGAAAACTATGCCCTCTTGGAACACTTTTCCAAGGAAGCATGCGAGCCCCAAGAGAGAAAATTTCTTTGCAAAAATCCTATTCCACCACTAAAGGTCCATTAATATATTCAATGGTAGGTATACCTTTGTCAAGTTCCCAAACACCTGCACTAGGGGTAGCATGCCTACTATGATTTTGGGCACCACTCGAAGCACTTGAAATCCCCTCGAGGGTTGATGGTGTGCGACCATACTGCACTCAAATGTACATGTGATCATAAAGTTATGTGGTTAATAATTCAACTTTTCCTTAACATCCATAGTAAGAAAGAATAGACAAATCACATGAAACACAAATTCACAATGTTAAGTTTGAACAATGACAATGAAAATATAACCTTCATGTATAGACATATTCACTCATATGGCAACAAATTCGCAAAATCATCTCTATAAATAAACCTACATATTCTATGAAATTTCATCATTGAAAATAATTCATGAGGTTTTCAAATAAAGGGGAGTGATTGCAGGGACTCGACTCGAAGGTACAAAACTCTCTACCTAAGGATAAACTCAGGGAAAATAAATCCACTACCATGGCCTGCTATTAATGTTGTTATTGTTGTTGAGCCTAGGAACCCTCCTACGCAACCTTTCAATAATCGATTGCATTGCAAATTTACTTTAGTGTAAACACTCATCTTAAACCATATTTAGAGGAGCCTGCCAACACCATATGGTTAACAAAATAAATATTTTAAATGTTGATCATGAAGACAAACATAAACCAATCAAACTATTAAGGAAGATGGGATTTAACTAAACAAGACAAAATAACTACCCTGGGAGAAAAGGAGATAACCTTCCATTCACTATGCTCAAGAGAAGCTCATTTTTTCTACTGAAAGGGATACCCTCTACAAATTGAGGTTATCCCTTTTTTCCTAATGAAATTCAATAAGTACAGATCTGGAGATATCTCATACCAATAAGAAACAATTTGTTATCCCTTTTTTCCTAATGAAATTCAATAAGTACAGATCTGGAGATATCTCATACCAATAAGAAACTCACTGAGAATATTTTATCCATGGTCCTCTTGAGCTAAATTCCAGGCCTTATGTCAATGTGTAGCCATTTCACTGTAGACAATCTATTTATGGATAATCTTCTCTGTACACTCTCCACACATTCTTTATTTCCCAAAGAATTCCATTTTCCCATAGATTCTATATTCTAAATACATTCTCGAGATTCGATATATTTTGGTGCTCCAGTCTTTCCACTTTCTAAATCATAAAATGGCCCATTTCCCCATTTCCCCTGTTGTCATGTTTCTATTTTCTACCACATGTGCCATGTCCATTGTAAAATATGGACAATCATCTGGATGCAAATCCTCATATGTGCTTTACTGCGCATCCTGACCAATATTTTCCATCTCATTCACATGTTCACTAGTATGAAATTGAAAGTATGCATAAGGTCCCACAAAATCTGAATCATATAGAGCTGGAAAGAATTGTCAATAACACAGGGTTTCTATTGACAAGCCTATAAGACCTCCTGCAAAGACATCCTTCCAATGGTGACAATACTCATCTACTCGTGAAATGCCAATTACGGAAACTTCCAAGAGTGGAAAGAAAACAATGCAAAGTTTTGAAGCATGGCCCTGACGGTCAAATATATTAATCTTTGCAGCAAGATATAATGAGAGGTATCCTAATCCTACAAAGGACCATGATGTATTTCCACTGGGAAAGCTCTTATTACCTTCCTTTATTACTTTTCGATCACCATGACATATGACACTCCCGGTAACAAAATCATAGCTTCCTTTTCCATTAGGAAAAAACGCCAAAGGAAGTTAGGGAGAGGTTGACCAACTGCATATTTTATTGAATCGGTGATTACTACGATAATGAGCACTAAAAATACAAGACCCAATATGGAATCATGAAATTCATTAATATCTCTCTTGTGAACATAGTGAATGAAAAAAAATAAAGATCGGCAGTATTATTGCAAATATTGGCATATCCCAAAAAGCGACAATATTTTCTTTGAAAGGATACATGAGATCAATCATCATTCCACTCCCAAGAAAGCGGTAAAATGGATTTATAACATTGAGAAGGATTTCAATCACCACAAGACCAAGAATCATAAGGCAATTATTCTTATGGTATTGAACCAAGTGGATACCATGGGACCTTGTTGTACGTTCCCATATATCTCCCAACCGAACTGTTCTCATTTCAACTAAAGATTGTTTCCTTCTTGAAATTCTTCAAAGTGTGCCGGAAAATATCAAGAGCACCCTGATATTTTCCTCTAAAGATGAATCTCAAAGCACAAGGCCGAAAAATTCATAATTATGCCTTAAAAAGGCATTTTCCCAGAGCATTAAATGCTTAATGCAACAAAAAAACGAAAGTTCCCCCAAAAAGAATATACCACATACTACTGCTCGCCATACTACAATAGGAATTGGAAAAACGCTAACGTGAGAGACAATAGAATATGTTGACTTCTCACGAAATGAAAACCCCAGATTATCACTGAATTCAAAGGTTGTGTTGAAGGAATGAACCTGCCCTGCCAATGTTCATAGATGGCACTGCTAATGCATATATACAATCAAAATTAAAATAAAAAAGAACTTAGGGTTTTTATCCAAAAACCCATAGGTCTAGTAAATGAAAGAAGCTCATTGCTTACCAAAAAATAATAATATTCTCTTTCTTGATTTTATTTCAATGGAGGACGAAGAAAACTAATACTTGAGATTCTTGAAACCCTTGATCGAGATTAAGAAAAGATTGAACCCTATCATTCACTAATGAGAAATCTAGCGGGTATACATTTTTTGTAAATAGATCAAGAAGACAAATTTCTTGTGTCGTGGGAGCCTCAGTTAATAAACCTRAAAACAAATGGTCGGATAAACCCATTAATGTTGGGACAAAAGAAGAACCAAACATATTATATGTAGCTTTTGGTTTATAGCCATTGAGCTGAGCTATGAAATTCATGTGGATAAGTGGTGAGACTATACGGGTCAATCATAAGGGAGAGGGTCAACTAGGGAGAGGTATTATAGGGAGTTCGAGGGAGGATGAATGTTCTTGTAATGGAGCTATGCATGACTGAGATCGATCACTGAACTCGATGTTCTTGTAAACCCTCCATTATTAGATGGGATGTGATGGCTCGATGGCGGTGTTTGTGTTATAGTTGTTGATGAGCCTAAGCACCATCATGTGCAACCTTTCTGTAATCCTTGGAACTGCTAATGCATATACACAATCAAAATTAAAATAAAAATAACTTAGGGTTTCTATCCCAAAAACCTCGGTCTAGTAAATGAAAGAAATGGTTGCTTACCGAAAAATAACAATATTCTCTTTCTCGAGGCCATTTCAATGGCGGACAAAGTAAAATAAGAGTTTACATTCTCGAAACCATTGATCGAGATTAAGAAGAGATCGAACCTTTTCATTCGTTATTACCATGATGAATGAAAGAAAAACAAAAAGAAAATGTAATGGTAGTAATATTGTTATTTAACAGTGGAAGCTATGCCAAAGTACCGAACTTATGGTTTAAAAATCAACATTTTATGGATGAAACTTGCAAATAAAATACATATTTGCAGAAGTATAAATACTTGCAATATTTGCTAATGAATCATCCAGGTAACTATAGATCTGGTATCAAGTGAAAACGTTTTTTTATATAAGTTATACAGAGGTTTGATGTGTAAAATAAGGAGAAAGAAAGATTTGGAGGGAGAAATAAATTCAATTTGTTTGAATGACGCGGGAGAATTAGGCCCAATTTTTTACTTTTCATATCACTTAAAAAAAACCAATAATAAAGTCAGTAAAAAATGAATGGTATTAATATTAATTAGATTATTTGTAAAGTTAAAACTATTTTTTACATCATGAGATAAAAAAGAAGAAGTTAAGAAATCCACATTTATAAACATTAGATATCAACATTAATAGTAATAATTGAATTGAGGTTTCATTAGCTTAACTATAAGACACCATATTTCACTAGCTTTGATGGAAAACTTTCATGAGTGAATGGACTCCATATTTGATAGTAAAGTTTCATAATGGAGGGAATCTACCCTATAGATGTTGTAGATTTCACTCTAGCTTATATGTTATAGTACCCTTCTTGTTTTTTTGAAGAATAGATTACCAAATGGTATAATAGATTACCCTTCTTGGCTGCGCTAATATCCCTCGTATGTTCAGCCCCATTTTCATGGCCCAATCTCTCTAGGTTCTCCTTCATTTTACTCACCTTATATTGTTCATAATAGAGATACCAAAGAAAATATTCTATTCATGCCTCTGGTACATCTAAGGTCTCCTCATGCTTCCAAATTAGTAGATTCCTCGGTAGTAGATTCTTCAGAACTACAGGGTTCAATTCTCAATTCCCCTTGATGGGAGGGGAGGTTTTCTCCCACCATGGAAGAACCACAATATTTCCCAATCATCGAAGAGAACCCTCTGTCAATGACAGAGACATGGATTCCATTGTAGCTTTCTAGGATACCAAACTTTTCCCATCTGTGATTTTCGAGTTAGTGGCACCATCTCTGCGCAACCTCTTAGCAGATCAACTGCAACTATTTTTTAACCAGAGAAGAGATGTTGTCGAATAATGTTTTTGCCAATACATCCTCAACTGCCATCTAGATGGATTCTTTGATTCTTTCTCAAGAGATATTGTTAAAAGAAGGTTCCCAATCTGTAGTGAGCCTTATGGATTTGCAACTGCTTGGGCTCACCCTAAAAATGGAAACAACAATAAGGATACCTCTAGTGTATGGTTTTCTACCAGTCTAGTCTCTTTTTTTATCAAAATGGTCATCTTTTTAGTTCTAAGAAGGCTCAGCACAAGAAAACTAGTTTTTGTAGTTCTGTATTTCTTTATATATGTACTCAAATGTAAAATGGATGTTTTATTAAGTTTGTACCTAGTTTTGGTTTCCATATGTTTGGGAGAACCAACTAGAAGCATGGATATATGTACTGGTTTTTGGTGGAGATACTTCACACACACCTAGAATTTTTTTTTCCTAATATTTTCCCTATGTTTATTAGTCATTATTCAGTCTCCTATAGTTTTTGGAGAATATTCCTTTTCCTACATTCTAGGAGAATATTCTCTTAAGTTCACACTTGAGTTTGATCAGTTGAGTGGAGTCTAAATGCCAAATTGGTTTCATCACCATGAAATATTGGGATCATCACCATTTAATGCACATTTTCCTTGGGATTATCTCTAGACTAGTGCATTACTCATGATTCTGTGATCTCCTCCTCACTTTACTTTGTTTCAGTCAGTTAACTGAGGATTAGGAGACTAGTTAACTCAGACTAGGTTGTCGTTTACTCTTGTAATAGTTGGTGTTTTTCCATATCACTCTATACCACCACTATGGCACATTGGATTCTCCTCCAGTGCACACCAGTTTATTTATATAGAGTATATCATGTGTAAATTATCATTCATTCATTTGGTTAATAAAATTCTTCCATGCTTTCTCTCATGTTTCTCTATTTTCCCATTCCTCTACAAACTATGTATGTATTTTTTCTAGATAGATATTATATATGCAGGTTCATACACATTTACATGGTATCATATCCAAGGAATTACTATGAAAAATGCACACCACTTTCTTTTTACAGGTATCGAAGATTGAAGACAATGAAAAAATCAGATTTCCAAAATAATTCATTCTTACACCATACAATTTCTTTGCATGGAAGGAAAATATGATAATGCATATTTGAAGTAGAGGTTTATAAAGGTTAAACATGTACACATATATTGAAACCACATCATCCATAGAAAAATCCAATTATCTCAATCAAATGGATGAAGCGTTTGGAAATATTTGCAGTCTCATTTTTCCTCAAACCCTATTTCACATATCCTCCTATAAAACCCCCAATGAATCCTATACCACCATGGAAGGGATTTTTGACAAATAGGATGAGATGAGATGTGACATCCCCAAAAATAAATTGTTTTTGAATTTGAAATTTCTTAGGAAAATTATTTCCATTTTTGGTAAATTCGAAATTGGAAAATTTTTACCATTTATGGAAACTCCGAATTTCGAATTCGGTTAAATGTAATTAATAATTATGACCTTGTTAAGAACCAAATATCAATATAGCATAGAAAAACCTCAGAAAAAGTACTCAACGCCCTGAAAAA
>ML819714.1:10770-34189 GCA_009831015.1 Picea engelmannii | reverse complement strand
TATTTCTGTATGTGAGCAGAACTCCTTCGGTCATCTGGTAGCCTTCATATTTTACCCCGGTCGACTCTTGTTGTAGGTACGAGGTCACGGTGTGGACGAAGGGATATGTTTCTTGTGCATTTCTAACTCTTTCTTTGACATCTGTCTCGCAGGTGATCACCGCTGCCAGGTGAATTGTTTTCATACTTTTTCGAAGGGCATCGTCCACCTTATTTTCCTTTCCTTTAATGTGTTTGATTTCAAAATCAAGCTCGCTAAGGAGGGCCATCCACCTAGCTTGTCTAGAATTGAGATTTGGTTGATCAAACATGTATCGCAATCCACAATGATCTGTCATAAGTACAAATTTTCTTCCCAGGAGGTAATGCCTCCACATTTTCAAGGCATGCACTATGACAGCCAGCTCTAGATCATGGGTCACATAGTTGACTTCATGATCATTCAATTTTCGGGATTCATAGCATATCACACTTCCTTTCTACATAAGGAATCCTCCGAGCCCTTCCTTACAGGCATCTGTGCACACGAGGAATTCAGCTTCTGGATCGACAATTTTCAGCACGGGTGCATGGGTCAGTAGATGTTTCAGGGCTTGAAATCTTTCTTCACATTTCTGTGTCCACAGGAATTTTGTCCCCTTATTTTGGAGGGTAGTGATTGGACAACCAATCTTGGAGAATCCTTTTATAAATCTCCTATAGTATCCTTCTAGTCCCATAAAGGATCTGATGTCTTAAACATCCTTTGGGGTAGGCCATTCCATGATAGACCTTATTTTGTCAGGGTCTACCACTAATCCTTCTTCGGAGAGAACATGGCCTAAGTAATGTATTTTCTTCTGGAAGAATTCACATTTGCTGAATTTGGCATAGATATGATGTTCTCTTAGCACTTGCAACACAAGTCTAAGATGCTCTTCATGCTCTTTTCTGTTCTTGGAGTAAATTAATATATCGTCAATAAAAACAAGAACAAATTTGTCTAGGAACTTGCTGAGTACATTGTTCATCAAGCACATAAAAGTGGCACGGGAATTGGTCAACCCAAATGGCACCACCAAAAACTCATAGTGACCATACCTCATTCAGAAGGAAGTTTTATGGATGTCTTCACCCTTGATTCAGACTTGATGGTATCCCGACCTCAAATCAATCTTTGAGAAAATAGATGCACCCCCCAATTGATCGAATAGATCATCGATCTTGGGCAAGGGGTACTTGTTCTTTGTGGTTACCTTATTGAGTTGCCTATAATCTATACACAGTCTAAGGGTATCGTCCTTCTTTTTCACGAACAGGACTGGTGCTCCCCATGGAGACACACTAGGCCGAATATAGCCCTTATCCATCATTTCTTTTAATTGCAACTTGAGTTCAACTAACTTGGGTGTGCTCATCCAATAGGGTGTCCTAGACATCGGCACTGCTCCTAGTGCAAGTTCTATTGAGAAGTCTATGTTCCTTCTCGGAGGTAAACCCAATACCTCTTCCGGAAACACATCTTTGTATTCTCTCAGGATAGGGTGATCGTCAAGGCTTGGTTTGTCACCTTCGATTGTTTTCAACACCTGTATTTCATATAGGGGACATCCCTTTTGGCAATACTTTCTCATTCGTAGAGCTGATATTTGTCTCATCGAGATAGGTTTTTGGATCCCTTGAAGGGTTATCCTCTTCCCTTCCTTACTTACACATTCTAAGGTTTTATGGTAATAGTCCAATCTGGATTTATGGGCAGCTAGCCAGTCCGTACCAATCAACAGATCATACAATCCCAGGGGTAATAAGTTAAGGGTCGTTTGGGTGGGGAATTCACCCAACATTAATTGGCAGGCTGGTATGACCTCTTCTATCCTCCTTTTTGTGCCAGTGGCTAATTGTACCAACCATGGATTGTTATGTTTTTATGGCCGTAGTTTACACTTATCAATAGATTTAGGGGATATGTAACTCAAATTTGAACCAGGGTCAATTAAAACAGACACTAGATGGTTGGAAATCATACCTTCTATTTTCACTACTGAAGCTTGGTGGTCGACTTGGTTATTATCCAAGGATGCATAAATTTGTGGCACTCTCCTGGCCACATTATTGATGGTGGTAGTTTCCTGGATGTTATAAATCCTCCAACTATTCTATTGTCGGTGTGGACAGTCTCTCAATAGATATTCTTCCCCGCAACCCCATCATTTCAAAGGTTCTCTCTTTGGGTTATCAGTATTCACCGATATGGGTCCAGAAGTTTTATTTCTACTTAAGGAGGGAAAATTCTGCTGGTGCATACTCCGGGCTGGGAAGCTCATTTTTGGGTTCTTCTTATAGTTCTTAAATCCTGGGGATTTAATTCCCTTTTTCTGAAATCTTGAACTATTCTTCTGTTTCCATCCTTCGCGAGGTTCTCCTTGATGCCCAAACTGTTCATGACAATAGGTTGCCTTTCGAATAGTGCCTTCTAGAGTCTTTGGCTCATCAAATTCAATTCTATTCTGATATTTTTAGGTAGTCCACTAATGAATCATTTCACCTTTTCCTTTTCCACCTTGATATAGGGTACATACCTCAACAAATCAAGGAATTTGTTGACATATTCTTCTATAGTAAGTTGTCCCAGTTTGAGTTCATAAAACTCTTTAGTCTTTTCGTCGAAATATTTTTTCGACAAATACTTCTTCCGGAAGTACTTCTCAAACCGTTCCCAAGATAGGTCCTCTTTGTCAACCCCTTTCAGATTCTTAAGGTCTTCCCACCAAATGGAAGCCTTTCTGTTCAAGTTGAAGGTGGCCACTCGGGCCTTCATATTTTCTGAAAAGTCATGGACTCTGAAATACTTCTTTAGTCCAAGTAGCTAGGCCTCTCCTTCCTCTCCCTTCTTTATTTCACCATTGAAGGAGGGTGGTTTGGATTTTCTGAATTCTTCGAACTTACGACCTTTGGAAGACTTTTGATTCTTCTATTTCTTTCGGGAATAGGAATTGGTTCTGCTGCTAGAAGAGCCCTCTGAATCACCATCTTTCGTCTTAGAGGAATCATCCGATGCTTGTCCTTTACCTCTGGGGTGGACCTTTTTTGAGGTTCTCCTCTCAGTGTGGCCACTGATATGACCATGTTTCTGAGTTTCAGGTTCATTCTACATTTGTCTTTGTAGATCGGATAAACTCTGCAGTAAAATTGCGTTAATTTTTGTTTTCTTTTCTTGTTCTTTCATCATCCTTTCATTGTTAGCCTTGCAGCTTTGTAATTCGACCATGAGACTCCTCACAGTATCAGCTAGATATGGAGGGGTCCCTACTGCCCTTCTTTCGTCAGACTCTTCGTCTTTATTGTGGGAGCCCTCTCCCATTTCCTTGTGAGTCACCATACTATGTGTTGATAAATTCCCGCGGTTGATCTTCTGCTTGTGTGAAAAGACGAACGTTGGTTGTTAGTCAATATTTAGATACATTTTTATGCAAAATTCATATTTATTTCACATGCATACACAATGGGGTTATCATTTCAGACTTTTAACTTTTTGAATTAATAGGGTTAAGATAGAGAGTTACTCTTTTTAAGAGTGTTCTGAACGGAGCTTCTGCGCAACTCATTCATGAGCCCAAGCAGGCCGAGTGTTGTAACCATTCTCTGATACCAATTTGTAACACACCCACTACGAAAATAAAAAAATTCGTCGATTCTTCGGGGATCAAAATCCCCGAAGTACTCAGGGGGGCCTAGCATCAGCTAGTTCCTCATGTGTTCACCTCCATGCGGTTGTGGGTCACGACTACGAGCCGAACCAGTACAACGTCTCTTCACACTTCGCAACTCATTGCTACCAGAACGTTGAGTCTTTTGACTCTACAAACCCCAAAGCTCAAAAACAGTGTAAAGCCAAACCCCAACAGGGCTAGCGAGTGGCAATTTCCCTGCTTAGGGTCTTCTCCACGTGACCTTGCTCCATGTCCAGGTGCTTAAGCCAGCCAAGCGCTTATCGGATTTTTGCGATTCGGGGAATTGTAATGCATGACTTATACCTTTCCCCATCCAAATCCCCAAAAATTTCGAGGTCTCCAAAGTTTCCCTCCAAAGGGAGATCGAAAACCATAAGCCTCCCCGGATTCAACAGTATGGATCCTTCCAGGGTTTCGGTATTCAGGAGTTCGAAATGCAATGACTCCAAGACTCTTTGTCATTCAAATCTATGAATTCCGTTATGGGAATTTGTGTAAGATATCGACAGCTCTTAAGAGTGTGGATCCAATGGTCCACGGGATTTCGAGACTTTTTCCTGAACTCTGACCGCTCACACCACGCGTCTCCTTTGATGGACAATCTATATTCCTTCGGGAATTCTCTTTTTTATTACCAAACACGTCGGGAGTTCAGGTATCGGGATTTTACGATTTGCAAAGGCAAGGTTTCTTCCCCTTTGGTTTCCCAGATGTTGAAATGCCAAAACGTCAACATGCAGCCACGTGTCCCTCCGATGGACGACGACGACCTTCAACCAAGATCAACGGTTGGGATATTTTTGGGATGATCAATAGTCATGATCAAATCTCGACTTTCCTTAATCTCATTCACACCTCACACCATTTCGGGGTTTTGGTGATCGGGATTTCACAACTCACGAAGACAAGGGTTCTTTCCCTTTAGTTTCCCAGGTGAAAAAACACCGAAGCGCTTACCAGCAGCCATGTGTACTCTATAGATGGACAATCCAGGTACTTCCATGGACCATGGGGATCTATGGTCCCGATTCCTTCATCCCTTGAAAGGGTAAAAAGGGTCATGTCATTAAGGTCTGTGTCTCTTCCTCAAATCTAACGGTCATTACAGACCTTGGAACCTTCGAGAGGATCACATTCGTGCATTGCTTGCAAAGGTGGAGAGGGGTCAAGGTATTATCATCCATATTCCTTCCCCACATCTAACAGTTTTTACCGACCTTGGATCCTCTGAAAGGATCTCATGACATGTGTCCTCCCTTAATTGGATAGACCAGATCTATTTCAGGATTTCCACCATGGAGTGTCCCGATCTCTTGTCATCAGGACTCCTGAATTCTTGAAATCCGAAACACCGATACCGACTCTTCTTTCGGGACTTTTGCCCCTGTTCATGAAATATTAACCCTCATCTATCTCCTGACAGATTCATTGGCTGTCGGGTTTTCTAACTAACATCTGACGGTTCAAATCGTCCCATGTTGTGCACTCTCCCACTGCTCCCTGGATGTGGAAAAACCAATGGTCCAGATACTCTCACAGACCTTGAGGATCTACGGTCCCGATTTCTTCGCTACTCATGAAGATAAAGGAAAATCATTAAGGCATGTAATTTCCTCATTTCTTCCTCCAACCTAATGGTCATGAATGACCACAGATATTCCGACAAGATCTCATCCATCGATCGAAACCTATCCCTACGTTGCTATTTCAAGATTTCAAGAGGATCATTCTTCCTCGTATAGGGTTACTAAGACTTTCACCTTCAAATCCTTTTCCAGGTTCTTGGTAAGCTCTCCAAGAAGGGTATCTCTGTGGGGAGTTCTATTCTGGGTATTCCTGGGGATGAACAAGGACATAGATCTCCCAAAAGCAGACTTGAGGTACAAATTAATACAATATGCGTATATATATATACACAAATCTATCTATAACATAAGCCATACGTGGTCCTTCCAGTAAAAGCATGCAACCACCATTTCTGATCAAAACACTACAAAGACAGTCTTATACTCAAACCATTCACAAATTGCACAGACTATGAGCATACATGTCAGCATATAAATTTCAAGATGCAAGATGTAAACACTTATCAGAAATAACACTGGATGTGACTGCAACTACTGGGAGGGGTGCTCATTTCCACCCAACCGTAGGCTCAACAACTCCCAACGGATTTACCACTAGCCACCCCCGAGCTGAGACCACGATGCTGCAAGACTGCATTTCTGTTTGCTAGTGACCAAGAATGAAGGTTACTCTCCTTCTTTTCTGCTATCACTCACTCTGTATTTTCTAGAGTTCTCTTCCTCTTTCCCTCGCGTCTGCCCTTGATCTCCCACACTTCCTTTCTTTTCTCTGTTCGGCGAGGTTGAGTGTGGCACGATTTTCCTCGCAGTGGTCAGGTCTGAGGACTCTACGGATTGGCATTTCACCCCCATCCCTCATTACTCATGAGGAGCCCTTTACCTACCACCCTGACGAGTCATTTAATTCGGGGCTAGCGAGCTGCTCTTGGTTCTCCGGGCCAGTGAAGTCCAAATATGGTATTGGTTTCGGTGGAAGTTAACGCCACCATTCCAGGTGCCTTCCACCACCTTTCTCCAGCCATCGTGGTCTCTTTTTCAGCATATCCCCTCTCATCAGTCCTGCAATATATATTCATAATATTATTCACATTCATCGACCTTTTTCACAAGGTCCATTCACATCACACATTCACATTTTTGGGTTTGCCATAGCTCTTGGCCAGTATAGTTATTTTTACAAACCAGGGGAAACAGGGTGTTATAGTGGTGCTGAGTGGGATGGCTAAATGGGCAGAGGGTGATAGTAGATTCGTACTCTGAGTTACCCAGAAGGCCTTACTTAACCACTAGCCCTATCCTAATGCTTTTAAATTAAAGTGGTATGTTGACATTGTATTAAAACATTTCACGGAGGAGTATAATCTAACCCCCTACTCTTACCTAAGTCCTTTTAATCGTTCTTAGCTTGGATATGTGTTTGGTCTAAAGTAGGAGCCTTAGGCGAGGAGCCCCAAAATCATTGTAGATTAAGCCTATGGTATTGGTTATAGAGTACACAGATAGTAAATTTATTATAATCACAAGACTTTAAGTAAACTTAAGAAAATGGAGTAGGTATTTTTTTATATCGTCGTTTTTGAAACTTTAAAGTTGAGTATTAATGAAATTCCACATTATTAAGGACTCTAGAACACCTTCAGAATCAAGAAATATAATAAAGAGCCTACCACTCTTGAATATCAAAGCTATTCAAGGATGAATGTATAAGTAAAAAGGAAATAATAATTATTTTTTTATTTGGCATATTTGAGGTTTATTACATATGGTATCAAAGTAAAGGTTACAACACTGGATCTGAAGAGGCCACATTAGTTGTTTAACATATATTTCAATCTATGCAAAACTAATAAACCTTTTTTTTACAAACATAAAACCTTTCCATTTTGTGTGAGTTATGGTAGCTCAGGACGATGCAGAAATCAGGATGGAAGGAAATCTAGAGCAGAGACCTCCAGGAGATCCAAGACAAAATAGTGACAGAAGCTCACCCACAGAAGTGTTGGAAACAATGAGGAATCTTATTGTTGAACTGCAGGTTTTCAAAGCCGACAATGAGAAACTGAAGAAAGCACAACAGGAACAACAAGATATAAACGAAGTCATGTTGCGTAGTATAGTGACCAAGAAAAGACCAAGGGACGATAACCATGATGAAGAAGCCAGCAAGAGAGCCTCCAAGAACTCTGGGCTAGAAACAAAAAAAAAGAGACAGTTCGTCTGAAGGAATACCTTCAGCTAAAGAAAAATTTAAAAAAGACAAGAAAAGAAAACAAGTAGACCACCTTGAAGAAGAATTTAAAAATATTAAACTAGATACCTTTGACGGAGAATCCAAAACAGGAGAAGAAGCTGAAGCGTGGTTGTTGGACATCAAAAAATACTTCCAAATATACAATTATTCCAGCAATAAGAAGGTCAGAATGGCCATCTACAATCTGAAAGGGAAGGCCAACATTTGGTGGGAAGATTTGAAATTGGCCAAAGGCCTAAAGGAGAAATTGTTGGAATGGTCTGACTTTAATAACTATTTAAAAAAATAGTACCTTTCTGAAAGCTATTACGAAAGGAAAACGAAAGAATTCTACGAGTTACGACTTGGACAAATGATGATGGAAGATCTTATAAATAAATTTATGGAACTACTAAGGTTCATACTATACATCCGGGAGGATAAGGTAAAAATCCATCTATTCTTAAGCTATTTACCGTAGACCTATAGGGACATAATTGATTTTGACAACCCCAAATCCTTGAGTGAAGTATTCAGGAAATCATGAATGTGCTACGATCAATATAAACAATGAGCAGAGTTCCCCAAAGCATGGAAGGATAAGAAGCAAGATAGAATGAACCAACGGAAGAAGGGATACTAGCCAATTATGTATCGTAATGCAGCAGAAAGATTTACAAGAAAGGATTTTCACTCCAACCATCCGAATACACAAGGCAGCGTTAAATCGGTAAATCTGGGAATGAAGAAGTTTGGGGATAACCCCCGTGAACCACTAAAGTGTTGGGAATGTGGAGAACCTCATATAAGGAGGAACTGTCCTCGTTTAAGTTCTAAAAACAGAACTGTTGTTCATAATTTACAGGAAGCCTTGAAGGTGGGAGACATGGGTAGAGTCTTGCATTGGATTAATGTAGCCATAGATGGTTGGAAATCTGACCACCAATCCTCTATGGTAGAAATCGAAGGTAAAATCAATAACACCCGAATTTCTGTTTTAATTGATCCTGGAGCTATGTTAAGTTATATCACTCCTAGAGTAGTAGAGTCAAATAAACTTAAGAGGATGAAACACACAAAATCATGGCTGGTACAATTAGCAATAAGAACTAAAAGGAAAGTGGTTGACTTTATTTCTGATTTTGAATTTAACTTAGATGGTCAAAACATAAAAACAAATATGAATATTCTACCACTAGGATCCTACGATATGATCATCGGAATGGATTGGTTGGAAAGACACAAAGTAGTTCTAGATTGTTATACAAAGACACTTAACTATAAAGATGATTGTGACAATACTAGAACAACCCAAGGTATACCAAAACTAGTATCTGTTAGACAATTTACAACAATGCAATTCAAGAAATGTATGAGAAAGGGGTGTCAAGTGTACGCCATCCAAGTAACAAATATGTTAGAAAAATAAGATAAGCCGAAGCTAGAAGATTTTACTGTGCTACGTGATTTTAGAGACATGTTTGTTGATGAGATACCAGAATTACTTCCTAGAAGGGAAATAGACTTCTCCATAGACCTACTACTGAGGTCAACGCCTATCTCAAAATCACCTTACCAAATGAGTTTACCTGAATTGACAGAACTAAAGATACAATTGCAAGAATTGTTGGACAAAAAGTATATCAGACCCAGTGTTTCACCATGGGGAGCACCAGTCCTCTTTGTGAAAAAGAAAGATGGTACTCTAAGACTATGTATCGACTATAGACAATTGAATAAAATGACTATTAAGAATATGTATCCCTTACCTAGGATAAATGATATGTTTGATCAAGTGGGTGGGGCCAAGATCTTTTCAAAGTTGGATTTACAATCCGGTTATCATCAAGTGAGGATAAAAGAAAAGGATATAAACAAAACAACTTTTCGAACAAGATATGGACACTATGAATTCGTAGTCATACCTTTCGGACAAACTAACGCACCTGCCACATTTATGTGTCTTATGAACAGTATTTTAAGTTAGTACTTAGACAAGTTTGTGGTGGTATTTGTCGACGATATTCTAGTTTATTCGAAAATGAAGGAAGAGCATGATGAACACTTAAGAATAGTTTTGCAAACATTGAGAAAACACAAACTGTACACCAAATTTGATAAGTGCGACTTTTATCAAAAGGAAATAAAATATTTAGGACACGTAATTTCAGCAAAAGGCATTGCCATAGACCCTGAGAAGACAAAAGTCATTATATAATGGTCGGTGCCAAAGGAAGTAGCAGACATCCAGTCATTCATGGGAATCACCGGATACTATCGCATATTCATAAAAGGATTTTCCAAAATAGCTTACCCTATCACGTCATTACAAAAGAAAGGTACCAATTTTAACTGGTCACGGAAATGTCAAGACAATTTTAACAAGCTGAAGGAATTATTGACAATGACACCCATATTGAAGGTAGAAGACCTAGATAAAGACTTCACCATATCTGTTGATGCTAGTAAAGAAGGACTAGGTGGTGTCCTAACTCAGGAAGGACACGTTCTCTATTATGAGTCCCAGAAATTAAAAGAACATGAGCGAAACTATGTCACTCATGACTTAGAATTGGCAGCAGTAATACATGCCTTAAAAATGTGGCAACACTACATAATGGGTAGAAAATTTCTACTATTGACGGAAAATAGCGGCATGAAATATCTGTTTAGCCAACCAGATCTTAATGCAAGGCAAGCAAGATGGCTAGCATTCTTGAGTGAATTCGACTTCGAAGTCAGACATATCAAGGGTAAGGAAAATAAGGTAGCAGACGCGCTAAGCAAAAGAGTCCATGGGTTATTTGAAATAAATATCAGCAGGGCAGAAAGTGATCTAGAACAAAGAATAAGGACGACAAGTTTTAATGATGAAAATTACACTAAGGTAATGGCCAAATTACAAAACAATACCGAAAACTCAGATAAACCAGATCTAAGAATCGACAAGAAGGGACTACTAAGATTTAAAAACAGACTTTACATACTAGATTCAACAGAATTAAAGTTAACAGTCTTGGATGAAGTGCATAAGAAATTGTATTATGGCCATCCAGGATACCAGAAAATGATAACGACACTTAGAAGACTATTTTCCTGGCCTAATATGAAGGGAGAAACAACAGAATACTTGGCTAGGTGCTAATATTGTCAACAGGTTAAGGTCGAACACCATCATCCAGTCGGTCTATTACAACCATTACTAGTACCAGAATGGAAATGGAAGACCATATCGTTGGAATTTATAATAGGTTTGCCAAAAAATCAGAAACATAATGACTCTATTACGGTTCTAATCGATAAAATCAGTAAGTCTGCACACTTTATTCCTGTAAAGTCTACTATTAAAGCTATAAACATTGCTGAAATATTTATGAAAGAAATTTTAAGACTACATGGTATTCCTAAAATGGTGATTTCAGATAGAGACGTAAAATTCACATCCGCTTTTTGGAAGGAATTATTTGCAGGGATAAATACTAATCTGAATTTCAATACGAGTTATCATCCACAAATGGATGGATAGACCGAAAGGACAAACCAAATCATAGAGGATATGCTCTACATGTACATAAGAACAAAACCGAACAAATGGGAGGACTATCTACACTTGGCAGAATTTGCATATAACAATGGGTACCAAACTTCAGCTAAGTTAAGCCCTTTCGAGGTACTGTACGACGGAAAGTGAAAGACTCCAATTAGTTGGGATAACCCGACTGACAGACTCATGGTTGGACCAAAGAAGCTCCAAGAAATGGAGAACATGGTAAGAAAGGTACAACAGGACTTAAAAGAAGCACAGGATAGACAAAAGAGCTATGCAAATAAAAAAGAAGACACTTGGAATTTCAAGTGGGAGACCATGTGTACTTGAAGTTAAAAGCCCAAAAAAGTTCATTAAAGTTAGGGAATTGTGCCAATATGGCACCCTAGTTTTTTGTCCCTTCGAGATACTAGTTCGAATTGGACTTGTAGCATACCAACTTGCACTCCCAGATAATCTAGGAATTCATAATGTATTTCATGTTTCTTTGTTGAACAAGTATGTGCATGACCCTACTCATATGATTGATTGGAACTTGGTGCAGGTGGAACCCAAAGGCGAATTCCAGGTGGAACCCCTATGCATTCTGGATTGAAGAGAAATAGCACTTTGGAACAGAGACATCGCTCAGGTAAAGGTGCAATGGAAGCACTTTACCCCTGAGGAGGCCACTTGGGAGTTGGAGGGAGATTTGTGGAAGTCTCATCCAACCCTATTTTAAGAAAGGAATGAACAATGAGGAAAGTGTTTTATTGAAGGGGAAAAGGAGGTGACATTCCCCAAAAATAAAGTATTTTTGAAATTTAAAATTTATTGGAAAAAATTATGTTTTTAGTAAATTCGAATTTGGATTAATTTTGCCATTTATGGAAATTCCGAATTTAGAATTTGATAATTGTAATAAACTATTATGACTGTTGGGAAGAGACTTGATTTGACCCAACTAACTATTTAATTGTGACACTTGTATGAAAATAGAATATTTTATATTAATTGCAGGAGACAAATAGAACATCCATGTTAAAAAATCAATTGACCATGACTTCATGAGTGGGGAACATGTTGGAACTACCTCTGAGCTGATTGTTACAAGTGGCAAAATCAGAGATTTGGACATTGGCAGCCCCTGAAAATCAGGGATTTAGATAGCTGCGAAAATTCCCAAGGGGGAAGAAAGACCTAGGAAAAAAGGATTGTTCTATATATAGCATATGTGACAAGGAAGGACGTTGTCGAGTATGCTGGGGAAAAAGAGATTGTTGATTTTTTCTTGCTACTATGAAAACTACTGATTGAGTGTGAGGAAAGAGGAATCTGCTGGAGTTGAAGGACATTGTCGAGGAGGAGTTTTCCAAGTTCACCCTCACGGATTCGTGGTCAAGCTAGGGGGTGAACCGATCAAGTGATTTGGTTGCCCAGTTCTAAGGTTGGGAGGAACGTGGTTGTTCCTTTTGTATTTCACACATTATTTCAGATATGTTATTCTGCCCCCTTCTCTAGCTAAGTTCTATAGGGTTAAATAATTGATAGAATGTTATATACTAGTTATGAATGGATTACCTTTGTCCCATATTATTGTTGTTATATACTAGTTCTGAATGGATTACACTTTGTCCCATCTCATTGTTGTTATATACTAGTTTGGAAAAGGTGGGTGGCCACTGATATCCACCTAGATCAATCCTCCCTCCTCAAGAAGCAATGGTCTCCATTGCATTGAGTTACTGGGTGAGAGGGAAAAGAAGTTGTTGAATCTACATCTTGGTGAGCTTCTTTCCTTGCTAGAGATGTCGCGCTGCTCAGTTTGTGGAATTTTGTCATGAACCTGTTGAGGCTGAGGCTATTCAACAAGTCGGGCTACATGAGAAGACGGTGTGCAAAAGGAATATTTTCGCTTTGTTGCAACCTTGTCGACCTACTTTTGTTGGATAGAACATGTTTGGGGTTAAGCTATAGTTGTGGCAGTATCCTTTTGTTCCCCTTTTGAACAGATTGTGAAAAAGATGAATTTTGCAGTATGAGATACTACCTTGTGCCACTTTTTAGGTGGAATAGTAGTCAGAACGTTTTAGGCGTATGATAGCTCGTTGGAAAGGTATCATCAAGGAGATTCATTTTGGGGGATCAATCATGCCTTTGGATATTATTGCGAACCTAGATATCGAAAAACCTTCATTTGGGCCCTCAAAATGGCCCCAGAAGTTAAAAATTGCTAAAAATAGTAAATTGCCAAATTTGCTAGAAAATTGTTTTGAGCGAGTCGGAAAAGGTGGGTGGCCACCGATATCCACCTAGATCAATCATCCCTCCTTAGGAAACAATGGTCTCCATTGCATTGAGTTCCTGGGGGAGAGGGAAAAGTGTTTGTTGAATATGCATCTTGGTGAGCTGCTTGTCTTGCTAGAGACGTCGCGCTACTCAGTTTGTGGAAGTCTGTCAAGAACCTGTTAAGGTTGAGGTTGTTCAACAAGTTGGGCTACATGAGAGGACGGTGTGCAGAAGGAATATTTTTTCTTTGCTGCAAACTTGTCGACCTTATTCTGTTGGATAGAAGGTGCTTGGGGTGAATCTGTAGTGGTGGCAGTGTCCTTATGTTTCCCATTTGAACAGATTCTAAAGACGCTGAATTTTGTAGTATGAGATACTACCTTGCGACACCTTTTAGGTGGAATAGTAGTCGGAATTTTTTAGGCATATGATAGCTCGTTGGAAAGGTATCATCGAGGATATTCATTTTGGGGGCTCAATCATGCCTTCAACTTTCATTAAGAACCTCTATCTCGAAAAATCTTGATTTGAGCCCTCAAAATGGCCCGAGAAGTTAAAAATTGCTAAAACTAGTAAATTGCCAAATTTGCCAGAAAATTGTTTTGAGCCAGTCGGAAAAGGTGGGTGGCCACTGATATCCACCTGTATCAATCCTCCCTCCTTAGGAAGTAATGGTCTCCATTGCATTGAGATCCAGGGGGAGAGGGAAACGCGTTTGCTGAATCTGCATCTTGGTGAGCTGCTTGCCTTGTTGGAGACATTGCATTTCTCAGTTTGTGGAAGTCTGTCACGAACTTGTTAAGGTTGAGGTTGTTCAACAAGTCGGGCTACATGAGAGGACGGTGTGCAGAAGGAATCTTTTCGATTTGTTTCAACCTTGTCGACCTTCTTCTGTTGGATAGAAGGTGCTTGGGGCGAAGCTGTATTGCTAGCGGTGTCCTTTTATTCCCGTTTTGAACAGATTGTGAAGAAGCTGAATTTTGCAGTATGAGATACTACCTTGCGACAATTTTCAGGTGGAAGAGTAGTCAGAAATTTTTAGGCATATGATAGCACATTGGAAAGGTATCGTCGAGGAGATTCATTTTGGGGGCTCAATAATGCCTTCGACTCTCATTGAGAACCTCGATCTCGAAAAACCTTCATTTGGGCCCTCAAAATGGCCCTGGAAGTTAAAAAATGCTAAAAATAGTAAATTTTCAAATTTGTTAGAAAATTGTCTTGAGCCAGTCGGAAAAGGTTGGTGGCCACCGATATCCACCTAGATCAATCCTCCCTTATTAGGAACCAATGGTCTCCATTTCATTGAGTTCACAGGGGAGAGGGAAAAACATTTGCTGAATCTGCATCTTGGTGAGATGCTTGCCTTACTGGAGACATCGTGCTGCTTAGTTTGTGGAAGTCTGTCACGAACCTGTTGAGGCTGAGGATGTTCAACAAGTCAGGATACATGAGAGGACGGTGTGTAGAAGGAATCTTTTCTCTTTGCTACAACCTTGTCGACCTACTTCTGTTAGATAGACGGTGCTTGGGGAGAATCTATAGTGGTGGTAGTGTCCTTCTGTTCCCCTTTTGAACAATTTGTGAAGAGGCTAAATTTTACAGTATGAGATACTACCTTGCGATACTTTTTAGACGAAATAGTAGTTAGAACTTTTTAGGCGTATGATAGCTCGTTGAAACACATCATTGAGGAGATTCATTTTGGGGGCTCAATCATGTATTTGGCTATCATTGAGAACCTCGATGTCGAACATCCTTCATTTGGGACCTCAAAATGGCCTTGAAAGTTAAAAAATGCTAAAAATAGTAAATTCCCAAATTTGCTAGAAACAGTTTTGAGCCAGTCGCAAAAGGTGGGTGGCCATCGATATCCACCTGGATCAATACCCCCTCGATAGGAAGCAATGGTATACATTGTGTTGAGTTCCCAGGGAAGAGGGAAAAGCATTTGTTGAATCTGTATCTTGGTGAGTTTCTTTCCTTGTTGGAGACGTCGTGTTGCTCAGTTTGTGGAAGTCTGTCATGTACCTGTTGAGGCTGAGGTTGTTCAAGAAGTCAGGCTACATGAGAGGACGGTGTGCAGAGGAAATATTTTCACTTTGCTGCAAGATTGTCGACCTGCATCTATTGGATAGAAGGTGCTTGGGGCGAAGCTGTAGTGGTGGCAGTGTCCTTATGTTCCCCTTTTGAATAGATTGTGAAGAAGCAGAATTTTGCAGTACGAGATACTACGTTACGACAATTTTTAGGTGGAACAGTAGTCAGAACTCTTTAGGACTATGATAGCTAGTTGGAAAGGTATCGTCGAGGAGATTCATTTTTGGGGTTCAATTATGCCTTCAGTTATCATTAAGAACCTTGATCTAAAAAAACCTTCATTTCGGCCCTCAAAATGGCCCCGGAAGTTAAAACTTGCTCAAAATAGTAAATGGCCAAATTTTCCAGAAAACTGTTTTTAGCCAGTCGGAAAAGGTGGGTGGCCACCGATATCCACCTGGATCAATCCTACCTTCTTTGGAATACATGTATCCATTGTGTTGAGTTCCTGGGGGAGAGGGAAAAACGTTTGCTGAATCTACATCTTGGTGAGCTACTTTCCTTGCTGGAGACGTCATTGTGTTGAGTTCCTGGGGGAGAGGGAAAAGAGTTTGTTGAATCTACATCTTGGTGAGATACTTTCCTTACTGGAGACATCGCGTTTCTTAGTTTGTGGAAGTCTATCACGAACCTGTTGAGGCTAAGGTTGTTCAACAAGTCGGGCTACATGAGAGGACGATCTGCAAAAGGAATGTTTTCGCTTTGCTGCAACCTTGTCGACCTGCTTCTGTTCGATAGAAGGTGATTAGGGAGAAGATATAGTGGTGGTAGTGTCCTTTTGTTCCCCTTTTGAACATATCTTGAAGAAGTTGGATTTTGCAGTAAGAGATACTACCTTGCGACCCTTTTTAGGTGGAACAGTAGTCGAAACGTTTTAGGTGTATGATCGCTCGTTGGAAAGGTATCATCGAGGAGATTCATTTTGGGGGCTCAATGATGCCTTTGCCTATCATTTCTAACCTCGATATTGAAAAACCTTCATTTGGGCCCTCAAAATGGCCCAGGAAGTTAAAAAATGCTAAAAATAGTAAATTGCCAAATTTGCCAGAAAACTATTTTTAGCCAGTCGGAAAAGGTGGGTGTCTAACGATATCCACCTGGATCAATCCTCCCTCCTTAGGAAGCAAAATATCCATTGCGTTGAGTTATCAGGGTAGAGGGAAAAGCATTTGTTGAATCTGCATCTTGGTGAGTTGCTTAACTTGCTGGAGGCATCATGTTGCTCAGTTTGTAGAAGTCTGTCACGAACCTCTTGAGGTTGAGGTTGTTCAACAAGTTGGGCTACATGAGAGGACGATGTGTAGAAGGAATATTTTCGCTTTGCTGCAACCTTATCAACCTACTTTTGTTAGATAGAAGGTGCTTGGGGTGAAGATGTAGTGGTGGAAGTGTCCTTATGTTCTCCTTTTGCACAGATTGTGAAGAAGCTGAATTTTGCAGTATGAGGTACTACCTTGTGACACTTTTTAGGTTAAACAATAGTCGAAACTTTTTAGGCGTATGATATCTCGTTGGAAAGGTATCGTCGAGGAGATTCATTTTAGGGGCTCAATCATGACTTCGAATATCATTTAGAACCTCGATCTCGAAAAACCTTCATTTGGGCCCTTAAAATGGCCCGTAAGTTAAAAACTGCTAAAAATAGTAAATTGCCAAATTTGCCAGAAAATTGTTTTGAGCCAGTCGGAAAAGGTGGGTGGCCACCGATATCCACCTAGATCAATCCTCCCTCTTTAGGAAGGAATGGTCTCCATTGTGTTGAGTTCCCATGGGAGAGGGAAAAGAGTTTGTTGAATTTGCATCTTGGTGAGTTGCTTGCCTTGCTGGAGAAGTTGCGCTACTCAGTTTGTGGAAGTCTGTCACGAACCTGTTGAGGCTGAGGTTGTCCAACAAGTCAGGCTACATGAGAGGATGCCGTGAAAAAAGAATCTTTTCTCTTTTCTACAACATTGTCGACCTGCATTTGTTGCATAGAAGGTGCTTTGGGCAAATCTGTAGTGGTGGCAGCGTCCTTATGTTTCCTTTTTTAAAAGATTGTGAAGAATATGAATTTCGTAGTATGGGATACTACCTTGCGACACATTTTAGGTGGAACAGTAGTCAGAAATTTTTAGGCATATGATAGCTCATTGTAAAGGTATTATCAAGGAGATTCATTTTGGGAGCTCAATCATGTATTTGACTATCATTGAGAACCTCGATCTAGAAAAACCTTCATTTGGGCCCTCAAAATGGCCCCGAAAGTTAAAAACTGCTAAAAATAGTAAATTGTCAAATTTGCCAGAAAACTGTTTTGAGCCAGTCGAAAAAGGTGGGTGGCCACCGATATCCACCTGGATCAATCGTCCCTCTTTAGGAAGAAATGTTCTCCAATGCGTTGAGTTCTAGGGGGAGAGGGAAAAGCATTTGTTGAACCTGCATCTTGGTGAGCTGCTTTCCTTGTTGGAGATGTCGTGCTACTCAATTTGTGGAAGTATGTCACGAACCTATTAAGGCTGAGGCTACACAACAAGTCGGGCTACATGAGAGGATGATGTGCAGAAGGAATATTTTTGCTTTGTTGCAACCTTGTCGAACTGCTTCTGTTGGATAGAAGGTGCTTGAGGAAAATATGTAGTGGTGGCAGTGTCCTTCTGTTCGCATGTTGAATAGATTGTGAAGAAGCTGAATTTTGCAGTATGAGATACTACCTTGCGACACTTTTTAAGTGGAACAGTAGTCGAAAAGTTTTAGGCATATGATAGCTCGTTCGAAAGGTATCGTCGAGGAGATTCATTTTGGGGGATCAATCATGCCTTTGGCTATCATTGAAAACCTTGATTTCGAAAAAACTTCATTTCGGCCCTCAAAATGGCCCCAGAAGTTAAAAACTGCTAAAAATAGTAAATTGCCAAATTTGCTAGAAAACGGTTTTCAGCTAGTAAAAATATGTGGGTGGCCACTGATATCCACCTGGATCAATCCTCCCTCCTTACGAAGCAATGGTATCCATTGCGTTGAGTTCCTGGGGGAGAGGGAAAAACATTTGATGAATTTGTATCTTGGTGAGCTGCATGCCTTGCTGGAGACGTCGCGCTGCTCAGTTTGTGGAAGTTTGTCACGAACCTGTTGAGGATGATGCTGCTCAACAAGTCGGGATACATGAGAGGATAGTGTGGAGAAGGAATATTTTCGCTTTGTTGCAACCTTGTCGACCTAATTCTATTATATAGAAGGTGCTTGGGGAGAAGCTATAGTGGTGGTTGTGTCCTTCTGTTCGCCTTTTGAACAGTTTGTGAAGAAGCTGAATTTTGCAGTATGAGATACTAACTTGCGATACTTTTTAGACATAACAATAGTTAGAACTTTTTAGGCATATGATAGCTCGTTGGAAACATATCGTCAAGGAGATTCATTTTGGGGGCTCAATCATGCCTTTAGCTATCATTGAGAACCCCGATCTCAAAAAACCTTCGTTTGGGCCCTCAAAATGGCCCCGGAAGTTAAAAACCGCTAAAAATAGTAAATTCCCAAATTTTCTAGAAACTGTTTTGAGCCAGTTGCAAAAGGTGGGTGGCCACCGATATCCACCTGGATCAATTGTCCCTCCTTAGGAAGCAATGGTCTCCATTGCGTTGAGTTCCCAGGGGAGAGGGAAAAGCATTTGCTGAATTTGCATCTTGGTGAGATGCTTACCTTGCTGGAGACGTTGTGGTACTAAGTTTGTGGAAGTTTGCCATGAACATGTTGAGGCTGAGGTTGTTCAACAAGTCGGGCTACAAGAGAGGATGGTGTGTAGAAGGAATCTTTTTGCTTTGCTGCAACCTTGTCGACCTACTTCTGTTAGATAGAAGGTGCTTGGGGAGAAGCTATAGTGGTGACAGTGTCCTTTTGTTCCCCTTTTGAACAGTTTGTGAAGAAGATGAATTTTGCAGTATGAGATACTACCTTGCGATGCTTTTTAGATGGAACAATAGTTAGAACTTTTTAGGCGTATGATAGCTCATTGGAAACATATCGTCGAGGAGATTCATTTTGGGGGCTCAATCATGCCTTCGACCATCACTAAGAACCATAATGTCGAAAAACCTTCATTTGGGCCCTCAAAATGGCCTCGAAAGTTAAAAACTGCTAAAAATAGTAAATTCCCAAATTTGCTAGAAACTATTTTGAGCCAGTCGCAAAAGGTGGGTGGCCACCAATATCCACCTGGATCAATCCTCCGTCCATAGGAAGCAATGGTCTCCATTGTATTGAGTTCCCAGGGAAGAGGGAAAAGAGTTTATTGAATATGCATGTTGGTGAGCTACTTGCCTTGCTGGACACGACGCACTGCTCAATTTGTGGAAGTCTGTCACGAACCTGTTGAGGCTGAGGCTGTTCAACAAGTCGGGCTAAATGAGAGGATGGTGTGCAAAAGAAATATTTTCACTTTGATGCAATATTGTTGACCTTATTCTATTGGATAGAAGGTGCTTGGGGAGAATCTCTAGTGGTGGCAGTTTCCTTATGTTCCCCTTTTGAACAAATTGTGAAGAAGCCGAATTTTGCAGTATGAGATACTACCTTGTGACACTTTTTAGGTGGAACAATAGTCAAAACTCTTTAGGCATATGATAGCTCGTTGGAAAGGTATCATCGAGGAGATTCATTTTGGGGGTTCAATTATGCCTTCAGTTATCATTAAGAACTTTGATCTCGAAAAACCTTCATTTGGGCCCTCAAAATGGCCTGGGAAGTTAAAAATTGCTAAAAATAGTAAATTGCCAAATTTGCCAGAAAACTGTTTTGAGCCAGTCGAAAAAGGTGGGTGGCCACTGATATCCACCTGGATCAATCCTCCCTCCTTAAGAAGACATGGTCTCCATTGCATTGAGTTACCGGGGGAAAGGTAAAAGCGTTTGTTGAATCTCCATCTTGGTGAGCTACTTTCCTTACTGGAGATGTCACGCTAGTCAATTTGTGGATGTCTATCACGAACCTGTTGAGGCTGAGGTTGTTCAACAAGTCAGGCTACATGAGAGGATGGTGTGAAAAAGGAATATTTTCTCTTTGCTGCAACCTCATCGACCTTCTTCTGTTGGATAGAAGGTGCTTGGGGCGAAGTTGTAGTGGTGGTAGTGTCCTTCTGTTCCCCTTTTGAACAGATCTTGAAGAAGTTGGATTTTGCAGTAAGAGATACTACTTTGCGACCCTTTTTAGGTGGAACAGTAGTCATAACTTTTTAGGCGTATGATTTCTCGTTGGAGAGATATCGTCGAGGAGATTAATTTTAGGGGCTCAATGATGCCTTTGGATATCAGTGAGAACCTCGATATCGAAAAACCTTCATTTGGGCCCTCAAAATGGTCTAGGAATTTAAAAACTGCTAAAAATAGTAAATTGCCAAATTTGCCAGAAAACTATTTTTAGCCATTCGAAAAAGGTGGGTGTCCACCGATATCCACCTGGATCAATCATCCTTCCTTAGGAAGCAATGGTATCCATTGTGTTGAGTTCTCTGGGTAGAGGGAAAAATGTTTGTTGAATCTTCATCTTGGTGAGCTGCTTAACTTGCTGGAGACATCATGCTGCTCAGTTTGTGGAAGTCTGTCACGAACATGTTGAGGCTGAGGCTGTGCAACAAGTCGGGCTACATGAGAGGACGATGTACAGAAGGAATATTTTTTCTTTTTTGCAACCTTATTGACCTACTTCTATTAGATAGAAGGTGCTTGGGGCGAAGTTGTAGTGGTGGCAGTGTCCTTCTGTTCTCCTTTTGAACTGATTGTGAAGAAGCTGAATTTTGCAGTATGAGATACTACCTTGTGACACTTTTTAGGTGGAACAGTAGTCAAAACCTTTTAGGCGTATGATAGCTCATTCGAAAGGTATCGTTGAGGAGATTCATTTTAGGGGCTCAATCATGCCTTTGAATATCATTGAGAGCCTCGATCTCGAAAAACCGTCATTTGGGCCCTCAAAATGGCCCGGAAGTTAAAAACTGCTAAAAATAGTAAATTGTCAAATTTGCTAGAAAATTGTTTTGAGCCAGTCGGAAAAGGTGAGTGGCTACCAATATCCACCTCAATCAATCCTCCCTTCTTAGGAAGAAATGGTATCCATTGTGTTGAGTTCCTGGGGGAGAGGGAAAATAGTTTGTTGAATTTGCATCTTGGTGAGATGCTTGCCTTGCTGGAGACGTCGCGCTACTCAGTTTGTGGAAGTCTGTCACGAACCTGTTGAGGCTGAGGTTGTCCAACAAGTCGGGCTACATGAGAGGATGGTGTGCAGAAGGAATCATTTTTCTTTGCTACAAACTTGTCGACCTGCATCTGTTGGATAGAAGGTGCTTGGGGTGAAGATGTAGTGGTGGCAGTGTCCTTATGTTTCCCTTTTGAACAGATTGTGAAGAAGATAAATTTGGCAGTATGAGATACTACCTTGCGACACATTTTAGGTGGAACAATAGTCAGAAATTTTTAGGCGTATGATAGCTCGTTGCAAAGGTATCATCAAGGAGATTAATTTTGGCCGCTCAATCATGCCTTCAACTATCATTGAGAACTTCAATCTCAAAAAACCTTCATTTGGGCCCTCAAAATGGCCCCGAAAGTTAAAAATTGCTAAAAATAGTAAATTGCCAAATTTGCTAGAAAACCTTTTTTGAGCCAGTCGAAAAGGGTGGGTGGCCACCGATATCCACCTGGATCAATCCTCCCTCTTTAGGAAGCAATGGTTTCCATTACGTTGACTTACAAGGGGAGAGGGAAAAGTGTTTGTTGAATCTGCATCTTGGTGAGCTGCTTGCCTTGTTGGAGACGTCGCGCTACTCAGTTTGTGGAAGTCTGTCACGAACCTGTTGAGGCTAAGGTTGTTCAACAAGTCGGTCTACATGAGAGGAAGGTGTGAAGAAGGAATCTTTTGCTTTGCTGCAACCTTGTCGACCTACTTATGTTGGATAGAAGGTGCTTGAGGCGAAGCTGTAGTGCTGGAAGTGTCCTTTTGTTTGTCTTTTGAACATATTGTGACGCTGAATTTTGCAGTATGAGATAATACCTTGCGACACTTTTTAGGTGGAACAATAGTCGAAAAGTGTTAGGCATATGATAGCTCGTTCGAAAGTTATCATCGAGGAGATTCATTTTGGGGGCTCAATCATGCCTTTGGCTATCATTGAGAACCTTGATTTCAAAAAACATTCATTTGGGCCCTCAAAATGGCCCCGGAAGTTAAAAACCGCTAAAAATAGTAAATTGCCAAATTTGCTAGAAAACTATTTTGAGCCAGTCGAAAAAGGTGGGTGGCCACTGATATCCACCTAGATCAATCCTCCCTCCTTAGGAAGCAATGGTTTCCATTGCATTGAGTTCCTAGGGGAGAGGGAAAAACATTTGATGAATCTGTATCTTGGTGAGCTGCATGCCTTGCTGGAGACATAACGCTACTCAGTTTGTGGAGGTCTGTCATGAACCTGTTGAGGCTAAGGTTGTTCAACAAGTCACGCTACATGAGAGGATGGTCTGGAGAAGGAATATTTTTGCTTTGTTGCAACCTTGTCGACCTACTTCTTTTAGATAAAAGG
Organism: Picea engelmannii; assembly: GCA_009831015.1. Classification (NCBI taxonomy): domain Eukaryota; kingdom Viridiplantae; phylum Streptophyta; class Pinopsida; order Pinales; family Pinaceae; genus Picea; species Picea engelmannii. The sequence goes on along the minus strand of ML819714.1, from coordinate 11,206 downwards.
TGCTTGGGGAGAAGCTATAGTGGTAGCAGTGTCCTTCTGTTCCCCTTTTGAATAGTTTGTGAAGAAGTTGAATTTTGTAGTATGAGGTACTACCTTGCGATACTTTTTAGACAGAACAATAGTTAGAACTTTTTAGGCGTATGATAGCTCGTATGATAGCTCGTTGGAAACATATCGTCAAGGAGATTCATTTTGGGGGCTCAATCATGCCTTTAGCTATCATTGAGAACCTCAATCTCGAAAAACCTTCATTTGGGCCCTCAAAATGGCCCCGGAAGTTAAAAATTGCTAAAAATAGTAAATTCCCAAATTTGCTAGAAACTGTTTTAAGCCAGTCGAAAAAGGTGGGTGGCCACCGATATCCACCTGGATCAATCCTCCCTCCTTAGGAAGCAATGGTCTCCATTGTGTTGAGTTCTTGGGGAAGAGGGAAAAG